>BOPP01000284.1:280999-299688 GCA_017312745.1 Gryllus bimaculatus
CGAGGGCGTTAGGCGGAAGAGCAGGCCCTATGCCGAGCCTCGCCATTAATAAAAAGACCGTCATTAATAATTATTATTATTAGTTATGTATTATTATCATTATTTATTATTATTATTATTTATTATCTTATTAATTATATATTATTATTATGAACATCGATCATATCAACCATAAACATGGGCTGACGTCCACAGCTTTTACGTCTCGAACTCTGCCCCACTAATCCAAACCAGGCGAGTTTCTGCCTTTTGCACGCCTCGGAAGAGCATCGCAATCCATGAATCCGAAGGCGGGAGAGGCCTCTCATTCTCTGTCCGCCGGATTCAAACGAAAGAGAAAAACAAAGGCAGGGTCGGCGTAAGGCGCCACGTGCGACGCAAAGAACAAGGCCCTTTGGCGGCTGTGTTCTGTGGCATGCCGGGCTCCGCCGTCGTCGCGGACGTCACAAAACCGAACGAACGTACACGAACGACGGGACGGACGGACGGGCAGAGGCGAGGGTCGGGGGTTCGAAGTGACGGCTGCTGTTCGCGGATCGATTTCGTCCCCGTTTTTTGCGACGTATCTGTGTGTCCGCGACGTGTCGAAAACGTTTCCATCGATGCAGGTCGCCAAAGCAGGAGAAAAAATAAAACGTGGACGGGAGCTGGGCTCTTGTTCTCAATCACCGTTATCTAATTAACTTGCCGAGCCAGGAATTTGGAAGGATTGATTTATAAAGACAATCCAATTAATAAACGATTTTTGAAAAGTCGGCTTTGCCATTGTACAGTTTTTGTATTTTTTTAAATTATTAATAATCCCGTACACGTGCAAATAATTAGTAATCTAAATCAAATTTTAATTTTCTAATTTTTTTTGTTTCTTTATTTTATTTTTACTCCTGCAACTTAAGCAAAATTTTATTCCGCAAATACATAAATTAAGAATCAAAACTTTCCAATTCTTCCATTTGATCCAATAGCAAAAATATTCCTCCAAAATCAAAGTTTTTAGATGCGCCGTAGTCAAATAGTAATCATTGTATAATCCGATCTATTATCATGATATTTTCACACGGTTTTTGAGGAATTCCCATTAGGCATTTAACTATTATTTCATCTTGTTTTAAGCGATCTGTACGATTTCCATATATTTCGATCAGAAAATGGATATGTTTATTTAAGATAAGCCGATAAGAAAATAGGAA
Organism: Gryllus bimaculatus; assembly: GCA_017312745.1. NCBI lineage: Eukaryota > Metazoa > Arthropoda > Insecta > Orthoptera > Gryllidae > Gryllus > Gryllus bimaculatus. The sequence goes on from BOPP01000284.1 coordinate 282,190, forward strand.
ACAAATAGGTCTGAGAAGTACATAATCGCATGTCGTTTTGACGAATCTCATTTTACGATTTTAAACTAAGAGTTATCTTAGTCAATATACACCAGATTATACTCGTAGGCAATTCCTTGCCACTTCAAAGCAACAAAGAACGTCACGTCGTTTTTCATTTGATTCTCTTCGTGTCGCGGCCATGTAGTCTCAGTCTTCTCCTCGCTCCCTTTCGCAGCCGGCTATCCCTTCTTCTAGCGCACATGTTTCCCCTTTGTGACGCTATGAACACAGGGCTAATTACTCCCTATTTGTGCATTCAGTCCTGGGAAACCATATTCACTCCCCGTAAGAAACCCCGTCGCACTACTACTACGCTCCACACCCCTACTCCCGCAGAACCAAAACCAACCTCCACTAAGCCCGAAGAGCGCCCGTACCAAGAACCGAGACGAGAATCAATTAAATCTCATCTGCGAACGCACTCTTAGAGGCCAAAGTGGCAGGATGGCAGGAGGCACGCCACTCGAGCGTCTCGAGCGCTGGAATCGCAGGAAGCGTGGAAACAGAGCAGGGCGAAGCCCGCTTGACACAGCAGGAGATAAGACAGACTAGACGAGCGCACACCGTCTTGCTTTGCAACTCTCGATTTCCATAGGCTGGATATTTTCGACACGTTGCCCTAGATAGCTACGTACGTTAGCAGCCGTCTAGGAGATTCTAGCGGTCGGGCTGCTCTGACATAACATCGGTACTTCTAGCCTGAATTATCATCCGTTTGTGTGATGATCGGAGAAACCAAAGCGAGAAACGTCATGCCCCGGATCAGTTAAGCAGCCTGGGCCGCGTTTAGAATTCTCCTCCCTAGACAGGCGAACTGAATTTCCCCCTACGTAACTTATAGTTACGGTATCGAAAATCCGTAGCCAATGGAAATGAGCAGTTACAAGAGCAAAAAACGTATGCGCATACAGTCAAAAACAAATGTTAGACTACTTTTTCCTCGCGTTAAGCACGTATGTCGCAGCCGAACTGTTATCCACCAGCCTAACCTGCACAACACGATAGTTCCAAGAAATGTAACATCCGATCACCGCCAAACGCTAACAACCGGTGCCTATGGGACGCCCCGATCTTCTCTCCTCTGCCTTGTCTATACCTTTTCACACTCCACTCACACACACACCAACACCAACACTTAGGCAGTTCAAGAGCTTGCCCCAACCTTTGTTCGGACGCCATACTCTCGCTGGGACGAGAAGATCCCTGCGACTAGTAAGGGGAAACCCATCCTGCATAAGTCAACGGACGGAGTTCAAGTCCGGCCCCGAATCTCACTCATCCAGCTCCAGAAACAACTGGCTCCTAGCACCTCACCGAAGATAAAAACACTCACACCAACCATAGGCGGACTCAATGACCCACTGCTCTTGGACCAGCCACACCAATCAAAACCCCATCGTCACAGGACACGTACCGCAACAAAAATTCCCCCGACCCGGTGCCGCTACTCGCTCTTTGTGTGTTGTGGTGTGTGTGTGTGTGTGTGCGCGCGCGCGCACGCGGGGCCGCGGCGCTGTCCTCGCGACGTCGGCGGAGCCTGTCCCTCCTCCTGTCCCCTTCGAGACGCTATTCCGGCCACCCCCCCGCCCGCCTCCTCACCCACACTCACACACACACGCACGCACCGAGCCCCGCCCGCGTCGCCGGTGCATTCCCAGGATGGCGTGCGAGCGCGGCGCGACAGTAAATACACGCGTGGGGCGAGAGGGCATTCCGGTGACGGAGCGGCGCGGGGCGAGAGGGGGCGGGGCGGGGCGGGGCGGCGGGCGTGCGGCGCCGCCAGACCAGCGCGCGGCCGGAAACCACGGCTATTAACGCCCGCTCTCCGCGCAACACTCGCCTCGATTCCCCAAACGAAAGGGAAAGGAGAGAGAGAGAGAGAGAGAGAGAGAGGAGGAGAGAGAGAGAGAGAGAGAGAGAGAGACAGACAGACAGACAGAAAATATGGAAATGGTGGAAAAAGAAAAACGTAAAACAGAAAAAAAGGAAAAATTAAAAAAAAATAACAGAAAAGGAAAAAGAAATGAAAAAAGAAAGAAAAAGGAAAGAAAAACAAAAGAATGAAAAACAAAAATGAAAATGAAAAGAAAAGAAACAGAAAAAAGGAAAATGAGGAAGAAAAGTAATAGCTTTTCGTGTTTGACAATTCCCTGTTTACCCGCGCCACGATACATGTAACTTGCTCTCCAATCCGTACGTAAGGTGAGAAAAGTAAAAGGCAAGAAAAATTCTCTTGAAAAAAAATTTGTTATTAGATACAGTACAGAAGAAAATATGAGAGGAATAGCACGATGTTTCTAAATTACCGTATTTACTGGCAGAGTTTCTATTTCTAAATTCTAAGTAACAGCCAATTCGCTTCTTAACATGCAGGCATTGAACGATTCACGTGTATATACTAGACTTGCTTAGCACTCTCACCTCAGTCGAGTGCTGCTTGCTATGACCTCGGCGTCTCAAACAGAAGCAGCCTTGACCTCTCGGCTTGTAACTCGTCATGTTCTTGTACCGTGCCACAAACGCTCGTTCACCTCCGGCCTTGTTGAGCCCTGCGCTGACCTTCATTGCGTGGCAACAGAGCAGGCCTTGAACGACTCCGCCTACAGCTAATTCGGAACTGACCTTGCTCAAACACACACTAAACCCTTCGAAGACGGCCTTCCAAGCGCGGCGTCTCAACAGAGGCGACATCCATCGAACTCAAACACTCGGACACTTCCTCTGTTGACCGCTGCTCGCTGACCTTTTCGCGCCTCACAAAGCATGGCTATGAACGTCTCCGCTTGGAACTCGTCATGTTCTGCTGCACAACGCTCGTCACTCCGCCTGTTGAGCCCTTGCCGCGTTGACCTACGGCGTCCGCAACAGAGCAGGCTTGAAACGCTCCGGCCTACAGCTAATCGTAACTGGACCTGCTCAACACACACTAACCCTTCGAAGACGGCCTTCCAAAGCGCGCGTCTCAACAGAGCGACTCCATCGAACTCAACACTCGACACTTCCTCTGTCGAGCGCTGCTCGCTGACCTTTCGCGCCTCAACAAAAAGCTGGCTCATGAACTCTCCGCTTGTAACTCGTCAGTGTTCTGCTGCAGCAACGCTCGTCACCTCGGCCTGTTGAGCCCTGCGCGTTGACCTTAACTGCGTCGAACACGAGCAGGCCTTTGAAAACCGCTCCGCGTCGCAATCGTGAACTGGACCCTACTCAACACACACTAACCCTTCGAAGACGGCCTCCAAGCGCGCGTCTCAAACAGAGCGACTCCATCGAACTCAACACTCGACCACTTGCTCTGTCGGAGCGTGCTCGCTCTGACCTTTCGCGCGCTCAACAGAGCACGCCCTGAAGCTCCAAGTGCGGCGCGACGTACATCGGAACTCGGGAAGCCCCTGGACCGTTTCCGGGGGCCGCGAGCGGTAGTAAAATGAGCGGGCGGAACACACGGGGGCGGGGCCAACTTTGGAGCCTCCGCCTCCCCCCCCCCCGCCGGCCTGCCACGGCCCCCTGGTTCCTCCACGCCCCCGACGCAGTCGCGTCCTCACCCGTGCCGCTCCGTCAGCCCTTAGCATCGCCACCACGATGGAAAGACTTGGGTGAGCTATTGCGCATCGTAATCTGTCTTCAGGCCAATGAGCTTCGGGCACCAGTTTTGCGTCACAATATTAACAACGGGAATTTAAAATCCAGGCACGGATATCAAAATTGTCACCTTGTTACAAGCCAATTGGACCAGAAAGACGAAGAAATTTCTTTTAAATATTGCTTCTTGTACACATTTTTCCACTTTCAAAATGTGTGTCAACCGCTACTCGTTCTCCATGCAGCATTGGCGGACTAGACGGCGGGCCTGAGTGTATTTCAAAGGAACTACACGTGCTGTGGTCCACAGTGGTTCGTGACGCAAACTGGTGTCTGGCAGAACGCAGCCGAAAAACGGTCACCAGACTAGCTATTTCATATCTCGCGGGCTATAACATGCACGACACTTAGAATACTTGCGATGCATAGTAATGACGCACACGCGAAAACAAAATAATCGATAAATAAATAGCTCCTCCCCAGACACCATCGCATTCTCCCTCATGCAAACTCCTTCAACGAGCATAAAAATGGCACAGAGCAGGGAACGAGGATCTCCAAAAAGAAAAAGAAAAGTACAGTAAGAAGGCAAGCACGATTGATTGATTTGCATTATTTAGTGTTTCCGAGGGCGTAAAACTAATCGTAGTCGTAAGTCCGTAAGTAGACTGCATGTTTATCTCTAACATAAATTATTTAGTTTCAAATCGCTGCCTTATCACAGAAGAAACACTGCACAGACTGGAGGTTGACGCTGAATAAAATTTATTGCTTTACTGCACTGAGCGAAAATACTTAATTAGGGAACGACACACTTTCGCTACGAGCTATTCAGTTTAATTCAAGTATATCACGAGAGAAAAATTTTAACTTTATTGTCGCTCGTTTAATAGCTATCTCTAAAAATCGTATAGCCATAACTCCAAGGCAGTCTAAGATGGTTCGCCCGTCAGGAGATTTTAAAAAAAATGTTGAAAGTACCATAAGATCACATCGTTAAATTCGATACGAAGTATAATGATAATTATCTTTTCAAATGTATTAAATTAAAAGTGTGTTTAATTTTAAGTGAGTTTCAGTCAGCCGGAAAAAAAATTAGCATAATGTTTATTTTTAAAAAAATTATAAACATTATAAAACCATGCACCGATAGAAAAGTAACTCACAAAACCCGCTTTAAATATCAGCATTTAGCGCAAGAATCTGAGCTAGGAGGGCCCAAAGAGAACCGCGCCCTATGAAATATTCAAGAACTCACCCCGAACTTTGCATCTATTTCGTGGAACCTCCGTAAGCTCCGCTTCGCTGATGGCCTTTTCACTCACCTGCAAAAAAAGAACATAATGTCATTAATGGAGAGGAAAAAAAGACACCTCTGTACAGAACTGCAAAAATTAACAAGTTACAGGAAAACATTGCAGATATTACGACCAATTTACAGTGCAACATGAAAGAAATTGGATAACTAGAAAACTAAAAAATTACTAGAAGGAACAAAATACATTTTAATGTCCGGTATACAGCTGTTGAAAAACAGCTTTTAATATTATTACAATATCTTTATCTTAATTTTACATTTATTCGTTTCTAATGATTGAAGGTTCTTCTTCAAACCCTCACTTTGTATTGGGTGGTTTGGGTATTGGTTTTTCGCGCGAACAGCAAGAACAACGAACAGAAGAGAAGGTTCGAAAGCACAGTTCTGACACTCTCAAGGCCATCTGCAACTCATGGTTCACTTGAGGCCTCAAATCTTTAACAAATGAACATCGTGTGAAATCAATATCTCCCAAGCGATGTTGCATAGATCTTGCCTACACTTGATAATATGAAAATACCCTGGAAAAAATTGTGAAGCGTCAGGGCTACGAATAATTGAACTAGTTACTTTTTACGATTAATGTGCTTTATAATCGTTGAATATTTTTATCCTTAACTATCCATCATATTTCCAAATTGTTCTTTTTGAGCTGAATGTCCTCGTTGTCAATAAAAGCCATTTTACTTCAACACCTTAAAAGAGTTGCAGCAGTTTGTTTTTATTCTGAATAAAATTAGCCTCTGTAACAGGCAAACACGAAACGTCTTATCCCAACAGACAGATGGCTTCTTTGGCTTATCAATCATGTGTTTCAGAAAGATGTTTAAATTAAATAAAAAAGGTGATTATTCGTAAGAACGTACAAAACCAAACACTCAGTTTTAAATACAAAAATTCCTCTTAGAAAATGGCTATAATAAATTAGAAAGCGCTGCAGCCCCTCATTTTTTTCCGGAAGACCCTTCCACATTAGTTGAAGGAGAAAGAAAATGCGTATTTGTTAAAAACTTTCCCCTTAACTGTGTTTCATTTACTAACATATTTTCTCGTCTGAAAAATTAATGATCTCGAGAATTAGAGTTTCCTTCCTAATTATACACACAGGCCTGTTTCCCACAAGTCGTTACTGTATTCTTTCTCTTGCCATTTCCTATATTTCTTCTCTAGGACCAACACAGTATCTTATTTGAGCGTTTAAGAGGCAAAACTGTATAGTACGTTTTCATTAATGCATTAACTTCATCAATTACGTCTTTTCCTTAAACCTATTTCACGTTTTAAAAATGAATATAATAATTACATGTAGAATGCTTGATAAGGAACTAGACTTCTGGCCTAACTGGAGAAATGCAAACGAGTACATATCATTAGCAGGACGCCGAATATGTTGTGAATTAAACTTAAACAGAACTCATCTGTTTAAAGAAATAATTATTCTTTTTAAATTTAATCAAACACACCTTTGAAAGCAAGTAAAAACATAGTCATTTAATAGCGCGGTTTGTTCATTGAGGAACGTATTGTATAAAGAATGCCACCGGAAGTATGACAGGTATATTTTTGAGAACTCGCCCTCGAAGATTAGTGTGATTTTATTCTACTAGTCTCTTTTCTCAACGGTTTCACCACAACTTAGCCTGCCACACTTGTTAAAGAATTTCTTTCAAAAGAATTCATTTCATGCCAGCTTCAACGTCTCGCTATCTCTTTCACCATTCTCGTTACTAACTTCCAGTTAACTCAAGCTCTTTCGCCTTTCTCACATAGTTAATGGAGCTGCATAATTTTCCTTTCTTCTCTTAATGAGCCCTTTAATTCTTCTCCTTGTTTTCCTCGACATTTATTACCCTTCTTATTTGTGACATCTTATTTAGAATCGTTTATCGCCTTACCACATCGTTCGTTCACCACTTCTCTTATTCCCATTAGTTTTATGCGAATTATTGTCACCTTTCTGTCTCATTGTCCGTAGAAAGGCTCTAAAATCCAATCGAATAGTCGCAATCATTGCGGTAGTCGAGATTGCCGCATGTTTGTTAATATCGAATCCCAGGTGAATACTCGCTCTTTCTTCTTGTGATTGTGAAGACAAAAGGCCAAACCTCGTTGTGGTGATGTATTTAAATTATGTGATTCATAACTTCTGCGACCAAAGGCAAAATTATCAATTTTCAAATGGAAAGTCTCTTATTCCAAATCTCCAGTTGGGCGAAAGAGGAACTTAGGTGGAGACCAGAAGAACAAAAAGGAGAGAAAAAGGAGAAGAAAAAGGAGGGTTAGAATGAGAAAAACAAGGGGCAAATAACACGAAAATGGCGAAGGAAAGGAAGAAAAAAGAGAAAGGGCGAGGCATAGAATGGTGGAGGAAGAAAAAGAAAGCTTAAAAAAAAGAAAAGCAAGGGCGGAGAGCAAAAGATGGCACGGCAGGGGAAAGAATATAAGATCAAAGAGAAGAGTGAGAATGAACAGAGAAGAAGGGACAAAGGGGAGGGTTAAATGAGAACTTCAGTGAAAGCCGAATATTACGGAGGAGAAATAAAACAAACATGTGAAGGACGAGGAGAAGATGACGATAGAAAAAAATGATAGGAAGGTTAGAATAAGAAAGGCAAAAGATGGGAGCAAACGAGGTGGCGGAGGGCAGAAAGATGAAGATAAAGAAGAGCAGCAGGAGAAGGAGAAAAACAGGAGAAAGGGAAGAGAAAGGAATGAGAAGGGAAGACAGCAAGAAACCAAAGAGCAAAAAAGCGAAAAAGAACACTGCTAAAAAGTGAAGAAAAAAAGACCCAGACTCCAACCAGAAACTCGATGCCACCAAGAAAGAACATCAACCAAGACCCAGCACGAGGCACACCAAAAACTCGCAAGCTCTTCCCTCCCGCAGCCACCTCTACCTTCCTGCCTTCCCCAACAGCTCCTCCCCCTCCTCCTCACGCCTTCCCCCTCCCAGGCGCTCTCGCCCGCCTCCACGGTGTCCCGCCACCCCAACGTTTTGCCCCGCGAGTTCTTTTGTTTTTTTTTTTTTTTTTCCGCGGCCGCGCCGCCTAGCCCCTCTTCGCTTGGAACCCCGCCTCCGCAGCCCCCGGCCCGTACCGCCTGTTCTGTCTTGCTTGTCCGCCCCGCCGCACTCCCCGTCGGCGCTACCGGGAGAGCGCACGCCGCCAAACCCCGTCCGCGCGAGAGGCAGAAGAGTTCGCAACGAGAGAGGAAGAGTGAGAGCAGCCGGAGCGGGAGGGAGACACAGGGTTTTTTGTGGAGGCGACGAGCGCAGCACCAACCACGAAAATTTTTTACTCCGCTGGAAGTCGTGGTCAGTTGCGGTGTATTAAGCGGCTCCGCACATTCGGCATTCGCCGAGTAGCGAGATCTCTCTCCCTGACGTCCACAGCTTTTACGTCTCGAACTCCTGCCCACTAATCGCAACCAGGCGAGTTTGCCTGCCGTTTTGCACACCTCAGAAGAGGCATCCTTGAATCTGCCGGCGGGAGAGGCCTCTCATTTTCTGCTCCGCGGATCAAACGAAAGAAACAAAGCAGGGTCGGCGAGCGCACGGCGACGCAAAGAGCAAGGCCCTTTGCGGTCTGCGTTCTGTTGCTGCCGTGGGCCGCGCGCGCGGACGCCAAACGAACGAACGAACGAACGGACGGACGGACGGACGGGCGGAGGCGAGGGTCGGCGTGTCGAGTGACGGCTGCCGTTCGCGGATCGATTTCGTCCCCGTTTTTTGCGACGTCTGTGTGTCCGCGACGTGTCGAAACACGTGCACCTCGAATGCAGGTCGCCAAAGAGGAGAAATAAAACGTGGACGGACTAGGGCTTGATTCTCAATCACCGTTATCTAATTAATTGGGCCAGGATTTGGGGATTTTTATAAGCATCAATTTACGATTTTTGAAAAGTCGATTTAGCCAATTTAAGTTTTTGTCATTTTTTCTAATTATTAATATCCGTAAGTGAACAATAATTGTAATAAATCAAATTTAATTTTCTAATTTTTTTTTCTTTATTTTTTTACTCCTGAACTTAAGCAAAATTTTATTTCCGAAATACATACAATTTAAGAACAAAACTTTCAACTTCTTCCATTGATAATTAGCAAAATATTCCTCCAAAAATCAAGTTTTAGATGCGCCGTGTCAAATAGTAATCATGTATAATCGAATCATTAATCATGAATTTTTCACGGTTTTTGAGAAATTCCCATTAGGATTATAACGTATTTTATCTGTTTTAAGGATCTGTAAGATTCATATATTTCGCTCAGAAATGGATATGTTTATTAAAATAATGCCGATAAGAAGTGAGGAACAAAATAGGTTGAGAACTAATATAATCGCATGTCGTTTTACGAATCATTTAGATTTAAACTAATAGTTATTTAGTCAATATTATCACCAGATATACTTCGTAGGAATTCCTTGCACTTCAAGCAACAAAGAACGTCACGGCGTTTTTCATTTGTTCTCTTCGTTGTCGCGGCCATGTGCAGTTCTTCAGTTTCTCAGCGCCACCCCCTTAGTCGCAGCACGGGGGCTAAATCCTCTTCTTGGCCGCTCGAGGGGGAAACATTTCCCTAAGACGGCCCCGCCACCCCCTCCCCTCCAACCCCGTGCACAGCCGGCGCGCCCGACCAGACAGCCGAGAATCAATTAATCTCTCCGCGACGGCACTGGGCAGTGGCAGATGCAGGAGGCCGCCTCGGCTCGAGGCGCTGGATGGGCAGGAGGCGGTGGAAACAGGCGGGCGACGCTTGACACGAGGAGAAAGGTACAACGAGCGCACGCTTGCTTGCAACTCTCGTTTCCATAGGCTGGATTTTCGACACGTGCTAGATAGCTACGTACGTTCAGCCGCTAGAATTCTCCTCCCGACAGCGACTGAATTCGACCTACGTAACTATATAGTACGTATCGAAAATCGAGCCAATGGAAATGAGAGTTACAAGCAAACGTGCGCTCGTCGTTGTACCTTTTTCCTCGCGTTAAGCGTTGTCGCCCGACAGTTTCCACCGCCTCCTGCCCAACCAGCCGAATGTCACAGCAGTAACGTAACAACCGGGCCTCGGACCGCCCGCGATCTTCTCTTCCTCTGCCTAGTCCTATCCTTTCCACTCACACTCACTCACACACACACACACACACACACACTTGAGGAGTTCAGAGCTTGTCCCATGTGGAGCAGTACCTCGCTGGGAGAGATTCCTGGAAGTGGGAAACCCCGCAAGTCAACGACGGAGTCAGTCGGCGCCGAATCTCACCATCCAGCTCAGAAACACAGCCCCCTCCCGAGATAAAAACATCCACCAAACCAACGGGACCAATGACCACGTGACCGCACACACCAATCAAACCCCATCGTCACAGACACGCCGCAACAAAAATTCCCCCGACCGGTGCCGCTACTCGTCTTGTGTGTGTGTGTGTGTGTGTGTGTGTGTGCGCGCGCGCGCACGCGGGGCCGCGGCGCTGTCCTCGCGACGTCGGCGGAGCCTGTCCCTCCTCCTGTCCCCTTCGAGACGCTATTCCGGCCACCCCCCCGCCCGCCTCCTCACCCACACTCACACACACACGCACGCACCGAGCCCCGCCCGCGTCGCCGGTGCATTCCCAGGATGGCGTGCGAGCGCGGCGCGACAGTAAATACACGCGTGGGGCGAGAGGGCATTCCGGTGACGGAGCGGCGCGGGGCGAGAGGGGGCGGGGCGGGGCGGGGCGGCGGGCGTGCGGCGCCGCCAGACCAGCGCGCGGCCGGAAACCACGGCTATTAACGCCCGCTCTCCGCGCAACACTCGCCTCGATTCCCCAAACGAAAGGGAAAGGAGAGAGAGAGAGAGAGAGAGAGAGAGGAGGAGAGAGAGAGAGAGAGAGAGAGAGAGACAGACAGACAGACAGAAAATATGGAAATGGTGGAAAAAGAAAAACGTAAAACAGAAAAAAAGGAAAAATTAAAAAAAAATAACAGAAAAGGAAAAAGAAATGAAAAAAGAAAGAAAAAGGAAAGAAAAACAAAAGAATGAAAAACAAAAATGAAAATGAAAAGAAAAGAAACAGAAAAAAGGAAAATGAGGAAGAAAAGTAATAGCTTTTCGTGTTTGACAATTCCCTGTTTACCCGCGCCACGATACATGTAACTTGCTCTCCAATCCGTACGTAAGGTGAGAAAAGTAAAAGGCAAGAAAAATTCTCTTGAAAAAAAATTTGTTATTAGATACAGTACAGAAGAAAATATGAGAGGAATAGCACGATGTTTCTAAATTACCGTATTTACTGGCAGAGTTTCTATTTCTAAATTCTAAGTAACAGCCAATTCGCTTCTTAACATGCAGGCATTGAACGATTCACGTGTATATACTAGACTTGCTTAGCACTCTCACCTCAGTCGAGTGCTGCTTGCTATGACCTCGGCGTCTCAAACAGAAGCAGCCTTGACCTCTCGGCTTGTAACTCGTCATGTTCTTGTACCGTGCCACAAACGCTCGTTCACCTCCGGCCTTGTTGAGCCCTGCGCTGACCTTCATTGCGTGGCAACAGAGCAGGCCTTGAACGACTCCGCCTACAGCTAATTCGGAACTGACCTTGCTCAAACACACACTAAACCCTTCGAAGACGGCCTTCCAAGCGCGGCGTCTCAACAGAGGCGACATCCATCGAACTCAAACACTCGGACACTTCCTCTGTTGACCGCTGCTCGCTGACCTTTTCGCGCCTCACAAAGCATGGCTATGAACGTCTCCGCTTGGAACTCGTCATGTTCTGCTGCACAACGCTCGTCACTCCGCCTGTTGAGCCCTTGCCGCGTTGACCTACGGCGTCCGCAACAGAGCAGGCTTGAAACGCTCCGGCCTACAGCTAATCGTAACTGGACCTGCTCAACACACACTAACCCTTCGAAGACGGCCTTCCAAAGCGCGCGTCTCAACAGAGCGACTCCATCGAACTCAACACTCGACACTTCCTCTGTCGAGCGCTGCTCGCTGACCTTTCGCGCCTCAACAAAAAGCTGGCTCATGAACTCTCCGCTTGTAACTCGTCAGTGTTCTGCTGCAGCAACGCTCGTCACCTCGGCCTGTTGAGCCCTGCGCGTTGACCTTAACTGCGTCGAACACGAGCAGGCCTTTGAAAACCGCTCCGCGTCGCAATCGTGAACTGGACCCTACTCAACACACACTAACCCTTCGAAGACGGCCTCCAAGCGCGCGTCTCAAACAGAGCGACTCCATCGAACTCAACACTCGACCACTTGCTCTGTCGGAGCGTGCTCGCTCTGACCTTTCGCGCGCTCAACAGAGCACGCCCTGAAGCTCCAAGTGCGGCGCGACGTACATCGGAACTCGGGAAGCCCCTGGACCGTTTCCGGGGGCCGCGAGCGGTAGTAAAATGAGCGGGCGGAACACACGGGGGCGGGGCCAACTTTGGAGCCTCCGCCTCCCCCCCCCCCGCCGGCCTGCCACGGCCCCCTGGTTCCTCGCGGCCCCCGACGCAGTCGCGTCCTCACCCGTGCTGCTCCGTCAGCCCTTAGCATCGCCATCACGATGGAAAGACTTGGGTGAGCTATTGCGCATCGTATCTGGCTTCAGCCAATGAGCTTCGGGCACCAGTTTGCGTCACAATATTAACGGGAATTTCAAATCCAGACGGATATCAAAATTGTCACCTTGTTACAAGCCATTGGGACAGAAAGACGAAGAATTTTTATTAAATATTGCTTCTTGTACACATTTTTCCACTTTCAAAATGTGTGTCAACGCTTCTCGCTCTCCATGCAGCATGGCAGCCAGCGTCTGGCCTGGCGTTTCAAAGGAACTACCCGTGCTGTGGTCACGTGGTTCGTGACGCAAACTGGTTCTGTGCAGAACGAGCGAAAATCGGTGCACCAGAGTAGCTCACTCATACCTTTAAATTTTCGCGGGCTATAACATGCACTACACTTAGAATACTTGCGATCATAGTAATTAACGCACACGGAAACAAAATAATCGATAAATAAATAGCTCCTCTAGACACCATCGCATTCTCCCTCATGCAACTCCTTCAACGAAGATAAAAATGGACAGAGAGGAAACGAGGATCAAAAGAAAAAGAAAAGTACAGTAAGAAGGCAAGCACGATTGATTTGATTTGATTATTTAGTGTTTCCGAGGGCGTAAACAATCGTAGTCGTAAGTTCCGTAAGTAGACTGCATGTTTTATCTCTAACATAATTTATTTAGTTTCAAATCGCTGCTTATCACAGAAGAAACACTGCACAGACTGGAGGTGACGTGAATAAATTTATTGCTTACTGCACTGAGCCGAAAATACTTAATTAGGGGAAACGACACACTTTCGCTACGAGCTATTCAGTTTAATTCAAGTATATCACGAGAGAAAATTTTAACTTTTATTTGTCGCTTCCTGTTTATAGTATCTCTAAAATCGTAGCCATAACTCCAAGCATTCTAAGATTGTTCGCCCGTCAGGAGATTTTAAAAAAATGTGAAAGTACCATAATATCACATCGTTAAATTCGATACGAAGTAGTAATGATAATTATTTTTCAAATGTATTAAATTAAAAGTGTGTTTAATTTTAAGTGAGTTTCAGTCAGCGGAAAAAATTAGCATTAATGTTTATTTTAAAAAAATTATAAACATTATAAACATGCACCGATAGAAAAGTAACTCACAAACCCGCTTTAAATTATCAGCATTTAAGCGAAGAATCTGAGCCTAGGAGGGCCCAAAGAGAACCCGCTATGAAATATTCAAGAACTCACCCCGAACTTTGCATCTATTCGTGGAACTCGTAAGCTCCGTTCGGCAGATGGCCTTTTCACTCACCTGCAAAAAAAGAACATAATTTCATTAATGAGAGAAAAAAAGACACCTGTACAGAACTGCAAACTTACAAGTTACAGGAAACATGCAGATATACGACAATTACAGTGGCAACATGAAAGAATTGGATAACTAGAAACTAAAAAATTACTAGAAGGAACAAAATACATTTAATGTCGGTATACAGTGTTGAAAAACAGCTTAATATTATTTACAATATCTTTATCTTTAATTTTACATTTATTGCGTTTCTAATGATTGAAAGGTTCTTCTCAAACCCTCAACTTTTATTGGTGGTTTGGTATTGGTTTTTCGCGCGAACAGAAGAACAACGAACAGAGAGAAGGTTGGAAAGCACAGTTCCGACACTCTCAAGGCCCTCTGCAACTCATGGTCACTTCAGGCTCAAAAGTTTAACAAATGAACATCGTGAAATCAAATATCTCCAAGCGATGTTGCGTAAATCTTGGTACACTTGGTAATATGAAAATACTTAATTGTATGTACACGAAACATTAAATACCTGAAAAAGATTGTGAAGGTCAGGGCTACGAATAATTGAACTAGTTACTTTTACGATAATGTGCTTTATAATTCGTGAATATTTTTATCCTTAACTTATCCATCATTATTTTCCAAAATTGTTCTTTTTGAGCTGAATGTCCGTTGTCAATAAAAGCCATTTTACTTCAACACCTTAAAAGAGTTGCAGGCAGTGTTTTTATTCTGAATAAAATTAGCCTCTGTAACAGGCAAACCACGAACGTCTTTATCCCAACAGACAGATGTTCTTTGGCTTATCAATCATGTGTTTCAGAAAGATGTTAAATTAAATTAAAAAAGGTGATTATTCGAATGACGTACAAAACAAACACTCAGTTTTAAATACAAAAATCCTCTTTAGAAAATGGCTATAATAAATTAGAAAGCGCTCAGCCCCTCATTTTTTTCCGGAAGACCCTTCCACATTAGTTGAAGGGAAGAAAGGAAATGCTATTTGTAAAACTTTCCCCTTAACTGTGTTCATTTACATAACATATTTTCTCGTCTGAAAAATTAATGATTCGAGAATTTAGAGTTTCCTTCCTAATTATACACACAGCCTGTTTCACAAGTCGTTACTGTATTCTTCTCTAGACCACACAGGATCTTATTTGAGCGGTTTAAGAGCAAAACTGTATAGTACGTTTTCATAATGCATACTTCATCAATTACGTCTTCCTAAACCTTTATTTCACTGTTTAAAAATGAAGTATAATAATTTACATGTAGAATGTTGATAAAGAACTAGTGACTTCTGCCAACTGAGAAATGCAAACGAGTACATATCATTAGAGGAGCGATATGTGTGAATTAAAACTTAAACAGAACTCATCTGTTTAAAGAAATAATTATTCTTTTTAAATTTTATCAACACACCTTGAAAGCAAGTAAAACATGTCATTTAATAGCGCGGTTTGTCATTGAGGAACGTATTGTATAAGAATGCACGGAAGTATGACAGGTATATTTTTGAGAACTCGCCCTCGAAGATTAGTGTTGATTTTATTCTCTAGTCTCTTTCTCAACGGTTTCACACAACTTAGCCTGCACACTTGTTAAGAATTTCTTTCAAGAGAGAATTCATTCATGCCAGCTCAACTTCTCGCTATCTCTTTCACCATTCTCGTTACTAACTTCCAGTTAACTCAAAGCTCTTTCGCCTTTCTCACATAGTTAATGGAGCTGCATATTTTCCGTTTCTTCTCTTAATGAGCCCTTTAATTCTTCTCTCTTGTTTCCTCGACTTTATTACCCTCTTATTTGTGACATCTTATTTAGAATCGTTTTCGCTTTACCACATCGTTCGTTCACACTTCTCTTATTCCCATTATTTTATGGCATTATGTCACTTCTGTCTCATGTCGTAGAAAGGTCTAAATCCTAATCGATAGCCGCAATCATTGCGGTGTCGAATTGCGCTATGTTTGTAATATCGAATCCCAGGTAAGACTCGCTCTTTCTTCTTGTGATGTGGAAGACAAAGGCAAACCTCGTTGTGGTGTATTTAAATTATGTGATTTCATAACTTCTCGACAAAGGCAAATATCAATTTTCAAATGGGAAGTCTCTTATACCAAATCTCCAGTTGGGGAAAGAGGAACTAGGTGGAGAAGAACACAAAGGAGAAAAAAGAAGAAAAAGAAGGGTTAGAATTAGAAAAACAAGGGCAAATAACACGAACATGGCGAAGGAGAAAAAAGAGAAGGGCGAGGAGAAGGAAAAGAACATGAAGTGGTGGAAGAAGAAAAAGGAGAGTTAAAAAAAGAAAAGCAAGGAGGAGAGCACAAAGATGACGGAGGGGAAAGAATATAAGATCAAAGAGAAGAGTGAGAATGAACAGAAGAAGGACAAAGGGGAGGGTTAAAATGAGAACTTCAGTGAAAGCGCGAATATTACGGAGGAGAAAGAAAAGAACAAACATGTGAAGGACGAGGAGAAGATGACGTAGAAAAAGAATGATAGGAAGGGTAAGAATAAGAAAGGCAAAGATGGGAGCAAGAGGGTGGCGGAGGAGAAAGATAAGAAGATAAAGAAGAGCAAGCAGGAGAAGGAGAAAACAGGAGAAAGGGAAGAGAAAGGAATGAGAAGGGAAGACAGCAAGAAACCAAAGAGCAAAAAGCGAAAAAGAACACTGTAAAAGTGAAGAAAAAGACCCAGACCAACAGAAACTCGAGTGGCCACCCAAGAAAGAACATCAACCAAGACCCAGCACGAGGCACACCAAAAACTCGCAGCTCTTCCCTCCCGCAGCCACCTCTACCTTCCTAGCCTTCCCCAACACCTTCTCCTCCTCCACGCCTTCCCCTCCCAGGCGCTCTCGCCCGCCTCCACGTGTCCCGCACGTGCCGCGAGTTTTTTGCTTTTTTTTTTCCGCGGCCGCGCCGCCTAGCTCCTCTTCGCTTGAACCCGCCCTAGCGCCCGCCCGGCCCGTGCCGCTGTCTATCTTGCTGTCCGCCCCGCCGCCTCCCCGTCGGCGCTACCTGGGAGAGCGCACGCCGCCAACCCCGCCGCCGTGGAGAAGAGAAGAGTCGCAACGAGAGAGGAAGAGCGAGAGAGCGGAGCGGAGGGAGACGGGTTTTTGTGGACCGACGGAGCGCAGGACCAACCACACAAATTTTACTCCGCTGGAAGTGTGGTCAGTTGCGGTGTTAAGGCGGTTCCGCACATTCGGCATTCGCCGAGTAGCGAGCTACTGCGCGCTCGAGCCCGAACAGCTGATGTGTTCGGCGAATGTTAGCTCCCTTTGATGTGTCCTAAAGACCGACACGAGGAGGGTAGGGCGAATACCGAATGTTCGGCGCTCGGCGAATAGCGAGCAAATCGTCCACACTACTCGAGATTCGGCGAGCGGTTGCTCGGGATTTGCCGAATGCCGAATATGTGAAGCCGCATTTACAGGAGACGTGATGTAAAGGTGGAATACTGGCTGGGTGAAGGAGTGGTGGAACAGAGGACTGGTTGCAATGAGATGGAGGTTAGGCGCATTGCAGGACTTGAAAAACCAGAGTAATTGTGGGATGGGGGATTGGCGGGTTGGAGTACTGGAGGGATGCAGAACTGGAGGACTAGAGGGATTGAGGACTGGCAGGATGGACGAGGGAATGAAAGCTGGGTAGTACGACTGGTGGAGAGAAAGCCCGTCGGGTTGGAGAACGAGCAGGTAGGCGCGAAGCCTGGCGCATACGTAGAAAACAGAACG
>BOPP01000284.1:319434-336126 GCA_017312745.1 Gryllus bimaculatus
CAAAGAACAATTTTTTTTTATCATTTCTTTCTTTCTTCTGGAGAGATTTAGAATGTGTATGGTAAGTCAGCACGTCTCTGTGACAGAGGACATAGGGAGGGTGGCGGGCGACAAACAGACAAACGTGCTGAGTGACCACGTCACGTGACTTGCTCGCGTTAGGTCGCAATGCCTCACGTGAGGCATGCAACTAGATGGCCGCGAATCTGTCAGTCTGAGGACCGTTAAAGCGCAAGCGAATCTTACTGCTGTCATGTGCAGTAGAATAGCCATTATCCGCGTCTATCGCTGTTCAGAAAACATCAGGTAGGCCTGATCAATTAAGGACGGTGGCGGAGTGATCTTGCCCCGGTGCTGATGGATACGAGATCCTTCGCCGACTCCCATCGGCTAGCAGGGTTTTTCCCCAAACCAGGTATCTCCCACTAGCAGGCACCGCCCCAGCCCGCGCACGCTCTAAGCTCCCCGATCGGTCTCCCGGCATGTGTAGTGGCATTGTACGTGTGTGTGTAAGGTGGAGATGATACGGCAAGGTGAATTGCGACAAAAGATCGCGCGTGGTTCCGTGGCCCATTTGATAGGGTAGGCTCCAGCATTCACTAAGTATTGATCGAAAAAACCACGGAAAATTAACCAATTCAGAGCGTATGCCCACTGAATTCTCCTCAGAAGCCACCAGAACTCGACCTAGAAGCTGGCTAGTGTCGAAAATATTTTCACAGGACTCGAAACCCAGAACATCCCAGTCAGAGGTACTACAATCAGTGAGCCCTGAGCCACCCCTTCGGCGTGGCCTGATACGAGCCACGGGTTGTATTCGCCCAGCAATTTGTTTTGCTGCGTTTGTTTAATATCGCTATTTCTTCAGTGTGATTCTTTACACGAAATGTAATGTTTAAATGTTTCATGGACGGAGGCTGCTGCAGAAACACTAGGAAGTACGATGATTCTAGGCGCTCAAACATTTGAACCCTCTCCTGCCTCTGTGACGAGTGCGGGACATTCCGCCGCGATTCTTCAAGCGCGCGTGAGCAGTACGTAGCAAAGTGCGTGCGTGGCTGCAGCCCATGGCGCTGGAGGAGGTTTGGGGTGTTCTGTCCGCACTCGCAGTCAGCCGACACCTATCATTTACACGCCTCAACCGCCAGTGTATAGAAAGCTGGCATGCGCAGTAGGAGGCATTTATGAGACAGGAGAGAGGGAGAGAAAGGAAAAGGAATGGAGGAAGAGAAATACATGGAGAGGAAGAAAAAGAGAAAGTGAGGAACGTATAGGGAAAAGATGAGAAAGATAGAGGAAAGGAGGAGAGAAGGAAGAGAAAAAGGAAGCAAACGAAGTGAGAAATTAAAATTGGACCGAGAAAACTAAAATGGAGAAGAGAAATGGAGAGAGAGAGAGAGAGAGAGATTGAGAGTGAGAGAGAGAGAAACAAGAAAATACACAGGAATAATAACAAAACAAATTCGCGAAAACAGGGAAGTGAGGGGAGGCCGAGAAAGAGAGGGGCAGAGAGAAAGTGGAGAGGGAGAAAAGAGTGTCGTTGAAAGGTGATGGGCCAAAAAATTGAGAAAAATGAACAGTTGACGAGAAAATGAGACATGGAGAGAGAAAGGAAGTAGTAGAGAACAGAAACACAGAAGATAGATCAACGTAAATAGTAACCTACGCGCGAGGATTGAAACTTGGAGGAAAAGAGTTATACAGGATAAGAAAATGATGAGAAGAAAATTCCCCCTATCCCCAAACCTGCGAATTCTATTTATTTCGTCTTAAATATTGTTGATGCAGGACAGAAGGGTAATTCTGCTCCAGCAAGTATTTTGCGATTTAAATACAGTGACCCAGATTATCAGCTGTGATGCGGTTTTCCAATCAGGGAGCTTTTCATTCCAAAAATTTGAAGACATAACGAATCTCCGATTGGATTAATCGCCTGCCCAGGCTTACGAAGTCACTACTATATTACTTATAAACAATAGCAACAACACTTTCCGCAATGTTAGTCGGACGCTTCCTCACCAAACGGCTTACAAAAAAACCTTCTATTTGCCTTTGCGTTATAACTGGCCTTAAAGGAAAACACACAACCAAGGCGCTTAAACCTCATTCCGTCTTGTTTTCGCATATTTTCCTCATACTCTCGCGTGCTCGGATTCACCTGGGTTCCACCGGCGTGTGCATCCTGGCTACGGGGATGGGCTCGCCAGGCGACTGGTTCGCTGCAAACCCCTCCCCTCCCCTCTCCCACTCCTTTCCCTTCTCTCTCTCACCATTGGACCCGCCGCGCGAAACCTCTCCCTCTCCTGTCTCGCCACGGCCCAGCGCGCGATTCGCCGAGCCCATTCCTCTTGCCGTCGAGCCCGCCGCCCCGCCGCCGCCCCGCACGCCGCCCCCGGCCGCCCCCGCGGGGCTTATCCAGCGACGTGACTGCTCGCGCGTGCGTCGGCCCGCCCCGCGTCAAACATCCCCCCCCCCCGCCACCAACCTCAACGCCCACCCTGAGGACGTACAACCGCTGCCGCGGCAGGTAATGACACGTCCCGGCCGAATCACGGCGGATTCGAGGGTGGCTGTGGACGGGAAGACGACAATGTTTTTGTTGACGATAATGGCTCTACTTGGTTTAAACCGACCTGATATCATTGACGATGTTTATATGGCGCTATGAGTTTTTTTTTTTTTTGTTTTTTTGTTTTTTTTTTTTTCCACGAGGATGACGACAAGGGCCACTATTTGCGCTTTAAACGCTTTGGTATTAATGCCAAAAATGATAATTGTTTTATTATATAATAACCCGACTTGGTTAAAACCGACAGTGATATATTGATTGACGGTATTGAACTGGGCGATTTCTTGATGTTTCAGGAAGGCTGGCGGATAATGATACAATTTGGCTTAAAGCTAACGTTGATATTAATGAGCAAAATGATGTTAATTGGGATTAATGGTGACGATTTTGAATTTCACTAAGAATGATTATGCGTTTAGGACCAAAACTTCCAGGTAAAGTTAAACATGAATTTTGTTAAAAATGTTATTAAGTAGACATGTAATTCATTATATGTTATTTGTATAGTTTTGGTTAATTGCAATTGGAAATGTCACCACCGGAAAATTTTACATGTAATGCTAGTAGCATAATAAACATTTATAAAGAATAATGGTGAATTTTCGGTTAATGGCACAATACATTAATGAGGAAATGAATATCACCTCCCGCTACCGTTTTTTATGACGAGAATTACATTATTTGGTACATGAAACATCCATGTTAATGAGAAAGGATATTACATGATTCAGGCCATCTACGTAAATAATCTATTCACAATTCCCAACCTATAGAAACCGTTGCCCAATTGCGACGACTTTAAAACAGATCTTTTTTTAACGGGTGTTAAACTTACACCAGGGGCCTTTGCTTTCCCACCGACTTAAGATCACTGACCGGAATTGGAACCCGCGACCTTCAGTTTATGTTAGCACCCAAACCTAAATTCACCGGTGAGAGAGAGAGTAGCACGAGGGAGAGAGAGAGGAGAACGAGAGAGAAAACGGAAGAGAAAGGGGAGAGAACGAGAGAGAGAGAAGATACGCAGAGAGAGAGAGAACGAGAGAGAAGAAACGAAAGAGAGAGAACAGAGAGAGAGGAGAGAGGAGGAACGGAGAGAGGAACGAGAGAGAGAGAGAACGAGAGAAAGAACGAAGAGAGAGAGAGAACGAGAGAGAGAGAGAGAGAGAGAGAGAGAGAGAGAGAGAATTGATGGCAAAAATAATTAAGACGGTGTAAAACGTAGCAACAGCATAGTGAAACGAAACAACCAAATAAGCTTCTCTTTGTATCACTCAACGTTTGATTTTCGATTCAAGCAGAAAGCACAACCACTTGCAGCACGGGAGTAGCTGGCTTTCCAGAGCCACATTTCGTGCTGACGTAGAAGCTCAACCCGGCAATAACTTCAACAGTTGCCCCGGCCGAATTCCGTTGCACCGGCGCGTGCAGATTCGAAAATGGAACCACGAATCTGTAAAACTTCCTTGCCGTGAACATGCTCTGATGAGCTTTCCGTGTAGGTCCACGGGCTAACCGCCTGCCTGCCGCCCGCCAGAGGCGTGATACCGACGCGTTTTTCCTGCTTGTCGGCGCTTCCTCACCTTGAATGCGGGTTTCCCGTCCCAGAGTCCTGGTCTATGGTCTGGTCGAATTCGATCGGGGTTCGCCACGATTCTGTGAATACCCAGTTTCGGATTGTCCGATCTTAGGATTAAGGAGGAAAATTGCAGATGAAGTCAAGAGACATTACGCGCTGAGTATGCAGAGTCAGTTTATAAGTTAAATATTTAACTTAATACCACAGTTCGGGTTTTTTTATTACCCAGTTCGAAACAACGGATCTAACTACTTCACGGAGTCAACTGACGACTGTGCACTTGCGAAAGTGAAAGAATAAGATCATTTTTTAGCAACATACCATGCAATTCGACAGCTTTATGGATGGTTACTGCGAAACTCGGAATAGGCACAACCCGAAGAAGCGGTAAGTTTGTTATTAACAACTTAAGATACATTACAAACAATTCGATTAACCGTGACGGGGACAATACCGAGTGTCCGGATATGTGTATCCCTGTATACAGAACGTATTCAGTTGCCGGGGAATAAAACCTTAATTATAGCGATTAACGCGCATTTATTTGCACAGTGCAGAACGTTCGATAGCTTTCTACAAACGTACGGGCGCATCGAAACTGAAGCTGCAAAAAGATCACGACCCTGCCGATTACAAATATGTATGAAACGTCATGAAAACCAGCGAATTTGTTATTTAACAGTTCCCATTCTTATAACTGCAAAAGAAAAATGCGAACACTACGAAAAAATGTGAAACCTCGAATGATGTTATTACCGTTATAACATCAGACCTAAGACTACGGAAAAATCCTAAGTAAATCACAGCGCAACATTTTTTTTGCGAAATCCAAACATCGATAGCTTTCTACAAACAACAACGCATCAAAACTGGAGCTCAAAGAACCACGACACTTACGCTTAAAAGTAATCGATGATACGTCCATGAACAAGAATTTGTCGCTAAAAATCACGACTACTTATGAACAATGCAAAACTCGAAGTAGGTTGTACCCCAGGGGCAGACCAGCCGATCATGTTGGAAAGAGGGATTTTGTTTAAATAATAATAAACATGTTGGAATTATTGTGCATATTTTTGAAGTAAATGTAAAATAATTCACAATATTATTTTTTTAAATAATTACACAATTCTAAAATAATAATATTTAACTACACAATTCTAAATAATATTTTTATTTATTAAACAAATTGAAAACTCTAGGATTATCGGGGGAAGGGGAGCATGCCCCTTTCTTGGTCGTTCCACTGGTGTAACCCGTTATAACACACGTCCGTCGACAAAAAAACCCTAATTAAACACAGCGCGCATATTTATTGCACAGTCCAAACATCCGCAGGCTTTCTTTTACAAACAAGCCGGAATACAAACTGGCGCCCACGAGGCATCATCGGAGACGACCCTCTCGCACCAGGAGGGCGTGGACGCGGGCAGGCTTTCGCGCCGGCGGCGGCGGGCGGCGGCCGGCGGCGGCGTGGAGGAGGGAAGTCGTCACGGAGCGGGACCGGACTGACCACGATCGTTGACCCGGGCTGACCCCGGGAGGATCTTCGTCTCGCCGCCTCGCCGCCCCCGCGCCGTCGGCGCGGGCATGCGGCCAAAGGAAAACGGCTTACTGTGCCCTGCAGAACGGCAACTGTGCTGCTGACGGAAACCGAACACTGTGTGCTCCAATAAGTCCCACTCTGCTCAAGAAAACAAATTCGTGTTGAATTGCCAGCGAATAAACATATATTTCATTAAATACTGTCTTCACGAACACTGTTAATAACATTGGTACAATTTCACGTGACCCCCAAGTCCAAGAGTACTTTACATTTCCCAGAATATTTCATTAAACGTAAGTGAATAGCAAATATTTAAAAGCGGGCGATCTTCTTCTTGGAGCCTCGCTGTCGTGATGACTTCAGCTGACGTTACGCAATAACGAAATTAATTAGTTGACGGAGAATCTATAATAATCAATCAATCCACAGGAAAGCGGCTAAAATTCGACCGTAGGTGTTGTAGCTGGTGCTCGAAAACCCTGCCACCGGTCGGGAGGTTGGGCCCATTCACGGGCACCGTTCGCTGAGCCACCTTGCCGCGCCTCGCGCCCCACTGTGCGCCAGCCTGCACGTCGCCCCAAGGGCGCGCGCCCGCCTCCTCTTTCGGGCCCGAAGCTCATCCTTTCTCCGGGCGCTTGACGGCGCAGCAGACAGCCTCGGCCCGCGGGGATCCCGTTCGCCCGCGTGCGCGCGCGCGCGGCCCCCTCTTGACACCTTCCCTGCCCCCTCCCTACCTTTGAGCGGCCTTGTGAAGCAACGCGTTGGCCCGCGTGGGGCAAGTTAATCGACGCGCGCGCACGCCAGCAGGGTTCGCGAACGCGCGGGGAATTCGAAATTGCCGTAAAAATAACCGAATGGATAGGTTATGGGACCAGATTCGTTTCTATTGCTAGTTGCTACGTTCGTATGGCTAGTGTGCGTGATAATAGTGGGGTTGTGATCGTTAGATGATATTGATTACGTCGGGTAAGTTTGAAAGTGCGTGTTTGTATCTTGAGAGGGCGCAGCGCGCCAGCAGGGTGCCGACGCGCTTGGGAATCGAAATTGCGTAAAATAACCGAATGGATTACGTTATGGACCAGATTCGTTGCATTGCGAAACGTTCGTATGCAGCTTGTACGTGAAACTAGGTGGGAGTTGTTGATGTTAGATTGATTGATTACGTCGTATGTTTCGGGCACGTCAGTTGGATGAGCGTTAAGTGTAGCTTGTGTGTTGTATCTTGAGAGGGCGCGCCACGCCGGCGCCAACGCGCCGGGAATTCAAAATTGCGTAAAAATAACGATGGATAGGTGTATGGGACCAGATTCGTTCCATTGCGGAAAACGTTCGTATTGCTAGTTATAAGGGCTACTTAAGTTGGAGTTGGGCATGTTTTGATGTATTGATTACGGTCGTGATATCGGGAACACGTCAGTTGCTGGAGCCGTAAGTTGTAGTGTGTGTTGTATTCTTGAGAGAGCGCGCACGCCAGCAGGCTCCGACTGCGCGAAATTCGGAAATTGCGTAAAATAACCGAATGGATAGGGTTTATGGGACCAGATTCGTTCCATTGCGAAAACGTTCGTATTGCCTAAGTGTACGTTGATTAACTAGTGGAGTTGCAATGTATTGATTTGATTACGTCGTGTTTTCGGGCACGTCAGTGATGGAGCCGTAGTTAGTGTTGTGTTGTATCTGAGAGAGCGCGCACGCCAAGCAGCCCGATGCGCGGGATGTCGAAAATTGCGTAAAATAACGAATGATAGGTTTGGACCAGATTCGTTCCATGCGAAAACTTCGTATTGCTAGTATATAAGTGCTGTCTAGTGGAGTCTGGGATCTTTTGATTATGATTACGTCGTGCTTTCGCGGCACGTCAGTTGATGGAGAAGTAAGTGTTAGCGCGTGTTTATATCTTGGGAGATTTTAGTGCTTGGCGGGAAGGTAATACCCGGCGCCAACCTACATGTCTGGTTTTTCCGAGCCAGAATCTCTCATCAAAACTGACCGCCGGGGTCCAACTCTAAGTTCCCCATATGTGATATGGAGTAGGTGAATGTGAGTGTAAGTAAGGAGGTGATAATATGAACAGAAGAGAAGAAAGATCCTGCGCGGCCCGTGTTCATTTGTTACGGTATTCGCTTGGTATGATAAACACTACGCGAAAACACACCGAATCGGATAGAATGTCGTTTAGAAGTCTCCTCCAGACACATAATAATAATAATAATCGGATGCCCCAGATCGCTACGGCAGTAGTGCAGTAGCGGTCTGGGAGCAGAAGATCACGGGTTCGGGTGCCGCTTCGGGCATGGTTGTATTGTGTTGTCCCCACTCCCGCCCCGCGGCTCGCCGCCGATACCCGACCACCATTACTAAGGACGACACTTGCCTGGCCTGTGCTTCCTCCCGAATCTCCCTACCACTTCCCTCTGATTGATTGATGGATAAGTGTTTCCGGGCGCGCCAATTGCCAATGTCGTTTGTCCCGTAAATGTAGTTTATTTTACCGCGGCTCACCTTTCCACGCAAACGAATCCATCGTGCCGTTCCCACAGCCCCATTTCATCGCCTCTGCACGACGGGAGACTGAACTATTTATGACAACAGAAAAAGAGCCTTTTTTTTCGTCATGAGTTAGCCTAAGGCGAAAAATAGTAGCAGTAGGGCCGGTCGGAATAA
The DNA here is from genome assembly GCA_017312745.1 of Gryllus bimaculatus. Lineage (NCBI taxonomy): Eukaryota > Metazoa > Arthropoda > Insecta > Orthoptera > Gryllidae > Gryllus > Gryllus bimaculatus. Next base: position 327,793 of record BOPP01000284.1, read on the forward strand.
TGGAATTAGAAGTCAAACAATGGGACGAAGAAACAGGCGTGACACTGGCTACGATGATGATCCGAAGATCAGAAAATATGATTTGGAGCGAAGATACACGCGAAATGAGTAGAGATGGGGAGAACAGGAACCGGGTTCAATGGCTTTGCATGGAAATTGGCCCACAGATTCGCTTCCCAACGATCATATCACCTCCCACTGTATCATACATGAAGCGTATTTCAAAAACATATGAAGCCACTGCAAACATCCTTCCCAAAAACAACAAACCATTAGAATACTAAAAATTTTCAGTTGTAATCTGTTTGCAGAAAATTACACGCTATTTTTGTATATTTCGCATATCGAATTCATCAGTTCATGTATTTTAATGTAAGAAATCCATTGAGGTTTATTCCAAATGTTTGTAATACGTAATATAAGATAACCTACTATACCTTCCCTTTGACATCCTCCACAGCAAATTCTCCACATCGTATGTTACCGATAACCAACAACAAGAATTAAGAAAACCTGCAGCTACCGACGTCAAACAGCCAGCTAGTCATATTAACTCATTAGACCAATATAGAGCAAATAACGGACTGAGTTGGCGCTTGTAAACTGCCGCGATAGACGTATATTCCAAGTCCTGCTGCATTTTTTTCATTCGCAGACGATAATATAACAAGTCACAGCGCACCGTTTCCGTATGTGGCTACCAATGTCCACGCAGGCACACGACAAATGAGCGTAATTAAGTTTTGATGTCGACGCTGTAAGCTGTGATTAACAGACATAAACAATACGTCTTCTTTGTCCCGACCCCAACATTCTCCAGGTCAACATCACGCATCATCCCCAGGCGGACAAGGCTAGAGCGGATGGCATTTGTTTCAGGCCGCAGCAGTGTTGCCAATTGAAAGATAAAAGAATGCATATTCGCGTGCGAGTATGGGGAAGTATCGAGGAATTAACTTTTGAAACGAGAACTGTTTTCGCTAATGCATCACAAACTGAATAAATCCTAATAATACTCTTAGGAAAAGGTTTCTTTTTCCTATTTACTTGTTATGAGCTTACAGAGTGAAATCGCAAATGAGCCATCTATATAAGGGTTAATTATCTCTCTGAAAGGGGCGAATTGATATTTTTTCAGTAAGGAGCATCAAACTCTATGTGGATGGGCGAATATTGGCATTTTCCGTGGGCAAACCTTACCCTGTAAAAATGTATAACACTACTTAACTTCCTTTAAAAGGAAAACGTGCGAATAAAATATTCTTTATTCTAGAAAATTCTACAACTTTGAACTAGTTTATTATCATGAACATCGGAATAATGACCTAATACACTGACATTTCAATAAACGAAACCTCGAAAGTGCAAAACAAAATGCTGTGGATTTGGCAACGTTGGGACACAGTCGCGTCTTGGGAAGAGCAGAAGACGTTGCCAAGTGTCAACACTACCTAAGCCTCTTTCGCGAACGCTCACATGCTCACGGTAATTTTCTATACCTCCTCAAACAGAAATGATAATATAAATTACCTCCTAAATGACACGTGGTACTTAACAAGATCAGTTATCTTGTTTCACAAGCTCTCCTAGACAGCAGCCCGTGGAACGGGGTCGCAGTAGGAGGTTTAATTTCCTGCTAGTCATGATGATGAAGGTTGCGAAAGATCAAATATGTTCCATATACGGAGATTGCTAGTGTAATTCCACAGGATACTTCGCTGTTCAGTTTCAAGGGCAGCATTCATTACTGGCGAATTGTTAAAAAGTCTATTATTTTAGTTTATTATACTTGTTGCTGAGGATTTTCTGCTATATTTCTTTATATTTTTTTCAAACTTTGAAACAAAATGAGAATGTGGATAATTGAATAATATTTGTGAGGTAAGTGTGGTTTATAAGCATACTAATAAAATTATTTTCAAATTGTTTGATGCTATAGCGTGACATTAACGGTAAACTTTCACAAAGCTTTCGATCTCTTCCCGTGATCTGACAACCACAAGTAGATATGTACGTACAAGCTCTTCCGGAATTATTTGCAGTGTTCCATATAGTTTACACAAAAAACGACAAAACATGGAAATAATTCGAGAATCTACAGCAAACAACGACCAATATTTTCTTTCCCAATATAATTTCATTTTTGAAACCCGATTCTTGCTTCATTGAGTTATGAACATTAACTAAACTAAACTTAACCACTAAAGGGCTCTCGTTACATTAAAATATTGAAGAAATTTGCGTAAACAAAATTATACGAAATTGATATGAAAAACTATAAGCTTTGCAACTTCAAAGATTAACATTAAAATGTTTTGAATTTTTACGAACCAATACATCATTTGACGTGAAATTTTAGAAACCGAGTTACGTTGAAAAGTGATGGACACTTTCGGATACCTTGTAATTTTTAAATTATTGAGAAGTGAGCTATCCAGCTATTGCTCATCTCATTAATCCACTGCTGATTGCCCTGTAGTTAATTTCTACTGGGCCAAACAAACGACGTCCTTCCGTCTTTCTTTCTTCGTGTCATCGGTGATTTCTTGAGACTCGCCGTTGCGAAAGGCCCATCGGAACGAAAGTGCACTTGCGTCTTCATTGCAGAGCTCTCTGCATCCGTCATCTCGCACAGCGCACTGTCACCACAAAGGCGGGACGCTCCAGAGGCTCACAGGAGGCTTTGGAATGCGACGCCCCGGCGGAGAAAGCGGCGGTGGAGGCGGTGGCGGCGGCTGCAGGGGGGCCGCGGTTCGAGTCCGGAAGAATTCGCTACGGCGCAGTCGCCTCAGCACGATGTCACTTCACGAGCGACTGCAACGATCTAGGGCCACGGTGGAGGAGCCTTGCGAACGAAAAGCCTTCCTCAAACACGAGAAGCACGTTGGACGAAAAAAAAAATTGAGAAAGGGGAGGAAAAAGACCGGATGGAAAATATCTCGTGGAACAAACCAAAACAAAACCCGACCGGATTAAGTGGCCCAGGGCATGAATTGGTGTCACTGCAGTCCTGGGCTTCGTATCCTAACGGTGGTAGTATTTTTCGACACTAGATAGTACGTGGCTAGGTCGAATTCAGCTGGTGTCTGGAGTACAATTCTAGCGGCTGGCTGCTCTGATCGCTAGTTTTCCGCAGTTTCTCCAATCAACACCATGCGAATACTAATCTAACAAACGAGCCACGGACCGCGTGCGATCTTTCCTTCCTCTTCCCTGTCCTATCCTCACCCCTTACACTTACCCACACTCACCCACTTACACTACACTACCTTACATGTCGGGAGACCGGTCGGGCGCTTAGAGCTTGTTCTGGCTGGGGCAGTGCCCCGCTAGTGGGAGATACTTATTTTGTCAGTCTATAATGTAGTCATGTTGCGACCTTCCTCAGGGCAAAATAGGGCGATTGATAGAAAGATTAAATAGATTTATATAGACAAATAGTTAGAAAGATAGATGGATAGATAGAAATAGAGACAGACAGAAATAGGTAGGAAGATAGATAGAATAAAGATACACAGAAATAGACAGAAATAGGTAGGAAGATAGATAGAAATAGAGATAGACAGAAACAGGTAGAAAGAAAGACACAAAGAAAGTTAGAAAGAATTATAGAAATACAGATAGATGGAAAGAAAGGAAGAAAGAAAGAAAGATAGAGGAAGAATGATAGAAGATAGATAGCTAGATAGATACACAGATAGATAGATAGATAGATAGATAGATAGATAAATAGGTGGTTAGAAAGAAAGAGAGAAGGAAAGAAAGAAGTAAAAGCAGGACTATTCCACGCATGCACCCAAGCACGCCTTTTTCCGAGTCGGAAGCAGCACGGTGCGAGCAGGAGGCTCGCGAGAGAAACCTGCGCAGGCAGATACGGCGTCTGCGTCGCGGCGCCAGGCCTGACGCAAAGGCGCGGCGGCGGCGGTTCGTGTGTGCGCAGCTCATTGCACGAGCGCCGTCAACGCGTGCGCACACACGCGCGGCGCGCACGCTCACGCATGTGGCGCAGATGCGGAACCGAGCTGATTTGTCCGGAGTTGCAGAGTACTTGTTGTGTCGTCATCTGATATAATTTGATTTGATTTATTTTGGCAGAGTACAGTAAATATCGTATGTGAAGTACGGAGGAGAAGTACAAACTGTGCACGTTAATTAGGGGGTCCTTTTAAAGGTAGTCATCCTGCAGATGATTTTCGAAATATTTTTCTGATTGACTTCTCGAAATATTATTCTGGTCGAAATAATATTCTTCTTCTAGCAGATCAGCTTCGATACGTTCTTCTCGCAGTCTTAGCCAGAAATGCTTCTGGTCGACTCTTCTCGACATAGTTTCCTCGCAGACTCCACCCTACTCGCTATATTCTGATACTTTTCTCCGCTTATTTTTTGGCAGACATATCGGCATATTCTTTTGGAAGTTGCTTCTTAACTTTTATTCCGGCAAACGCTTCTACACATTCATTTCGATATATCAGAGAGATATCGAATTGCGTGTCAAGTTGTAGCTAATCGGGTCGGGTTGTGTCGCGTCGGGTCGGGTTGTGCCGGGTCGGGTCGGGTTGTTCCGGGTCGGGTCGGAATGGCCGGGCCGGGCCCGGTCGGGTGGGGTCGGGTCGATCCGATCGATCCGATCCGATCTGAGATCCAGCTACCGACCGACGACCGACCCCGACCGACCGATCCTCCACCCGACCCGACCCGATCCATTGCCTACCCACCTGACCTCGATCCCGATCCCGAACGACCGACCCGTTACTGACCCGCACACCCGACCGACCGACGCGAACACAACTCACCCGATTACAACCCGACGCGATTAAGTTACAACTTGAAACGCCTCATCTTTGATCTCTCTAGATTATCGAAATGAATGTGTAGACATCGTTTGCCCGCGAATAAAAGTTAAGAACACCTCCAAAAAGACTATGCGATATTCTGCCAAAAAATTGCGGAGAAAATATCAAACTAGCAGTAGGGGTGGAGTCTCGAGAGGAACTATCGTCGAGAGCGAACCAGAAACATATCTGCTAAGACTGCGAAAGAACTATCGAAGCTATCATGCTAGAAGGCTATGGAAAGAGTCTCAATACCAAAATAATATTTCGGAGGAAGTCAATTCAGAAAAATTTTTCGAAAATCATCTGCAGAGACTACCGTTTAAAAGGATCCCTAATATAACGTGCCATTGTTTCTCCTCCGTACTTCACATACATTTTACTTGTACTCGGCCAAAAAAATCAAATCACATTTATCAGATGACGACACAACAAGTATTACTCCGGACAAATCAGCTCGGTTCCGCATCTGCGCACATGCCGTGAGCGTGCGCGCGCGCGTTGTGGCGCACGCGGAGTAAGGCGCTTCCGTGCAATGAGCTGCGCAACACGAACCCACGCCGGCCGCCGCCCATCTTTGCGTCAGACCTTGGGCCGCGACGGCAGACGCCGATTGCTCGCAGTTTCTCTCGCAGCCTCCTGCTCGCACTCCCGTGCTGCTTCCACCGGGGAAAAAAGATCCGTGCTGGGTGACAGCATGGAATCGTCTCTTGCTTTACTCTTTTCTTTCCTTCTCTCATTTCTTTACCACCATTTTCTATCTTATCCTATCATCTATTTCTATCATTTCCTCTTTCTTCTTTCTCTTCCTTTCTTCCATCTATCTGTATTTCTATAATTTCTAACTTTCTTTTTGTGTCTTTCTTTCTATCTGTTCTTCTCGTATCTTTATAATCTTTCCACATCTTTTTTTATCTATCTATCTATCTTTCTGTTTCATCTTATCCTACTATGTCTATATAAATCTATTTAATCTTTCTATCAATCGCCCCTATTTCCCTGAGGAAGGTGCACGAGCTGAGCTAATCATAGACCTGACAAAATAAGTATCTCGTACCACTAGCGGGGCACTGCCGCCATCGCAACAAGCTCAAGCTCTCCCGACCGGTCTCCCTCTCGGGGCATTGTGAGGTATGTGTAGGTGCATGTTAGTAAGTGTAAGCGCGTGAGGATATGCAGGGAAGAGAAGAACAGATCGCACGGGTCCGTGTGTCCGTTTGTTAGATTAGTATTCAGTGTTGTTGACGGAAAACTGGAAACTAACCATAGACAGCCAGCCCTAGAATTGTACTCCAACACAGCCTGAATTTCGACCTAGCCACAGTACTTATGTCCTCTAGTGTCGAAAAATACTACACCGTTAGGGGGATCGAAGCCTAGGACTGCAGGTGACACCAATTTATGCGCCTGGGAGCCAACTTTAATCCGTCGGGGTTTGTGTTTTGTTGATTTCACGAGATATTTTCCATGCTCATAGGATTTTCCCGCCTTGTCCCCTTTCTCAATTATTTTTTTTTTTCTTTGTTCCAACGTGCTTTCGAGTTCGTTTGAGAAGGGCTTTTCGTCGCAAGCTCCTCCACCCATGTGCCTAGACGTTGCAGTCGCTCGTGAGTGACATCGTGCTGAGGCGACTGCCGCCGTAAAATGCGATTGCTTCCGGACGATCGGGACCCGCCCCGTGCGTTCCGCTGCCATCCCCCACCCAACATCCACCGCCGCTTTCTCCGCCGGGGCGTCGCATTCCAAGCCTCCTGTGAGCTCTTGGACGTCCCGCCTTTGTGTGGACCGTGCGCTTGGCAGAGGCTGATGCAGATAGCTCTGCAATGAAGACGCAAGTGCCACTTCGTCCTGGATCGGCCTTTCGCAAGTTATGAGATCTCACAAGACGTCACGATGACACGAGCAAGTAAAGATCGGAAGACGTCTGTTTGTTTGGCCCAGTAGAATTAACTACAGTGCAATCAGCATGGATTGAGATATGAGCCAATAGCGGAAATTGCTCACTACTCAATAATATTAAAATTTACAAGTAACCGAAAGTTCCGTCACTTTTTCAAACGTAACTCGGTTTCTAAACTTTCACGGGTCAATGAGTATTGGTTCTGTAAAAATTCAAACATTTTAATGTTAATCTTTTAACAGTGCAAGCTTAGAGTTTTTTCATATCATATTTCGTATAATTTTGTTACGCAATATTTCTTCAATATTTTAATGTAACGAGAGCCTCTTATGGTTAGTATAGTTTAGTAATGTATAACTCAATGAAGCAGAAACGGTGTTCAAAAATCGAAATGTATATTGGGAAAGAAAATATTCGGTCGTTGTTTGCTTGTACGAATTCTGAATTATTTCCAATTTTGTCGTTTTTGCTGTAAACTATTGTGGACACCGCCAAATAATTCCGGAAGACTTTCGTACATAATCTACTTGCTTGGTCAGATCACGTGAGAGATCGCAAGCTTGTGAAGTTTACCGTTAAGTCACGCTATAGAATCAAAACAATTTGAAAAGTAATTTTCAGTAGTATGCTTATAAACCACACTTATCACAAAATTTATCAATTATCCACATTCTCATTTGTTTCAAATTTAAAGAAAAAATTAAAGATATATAGTAGAAAGAGTTACCTCAGAAACAATGTATAATAAACTAAAATAATAACTTTTTAACAATTCGCATGTAATGAATGCTGCCTTGGGAAACTAACAGCGAAGTATCCCTGTTGCAATTACACTAGCAATCTCCGTATATGGAACATATTTGATCTTTCGCAAACCTTCATCATCATGACCTAGCAGGAACAATTAAACCTCCTACTGCGACCCCGATTCCACGGCTGCTGTCTAGGAGAGCTTTGTGAAACAGATAAACTTGATCTTGTTAAGTACCACGGCATTTAGGGAGGTAATTTTATATTATCATTTTTCCTGTTTGAGGAGTATAGAAAATTACCGGTGATGTGAGCGTTCGGCGAAAAGGGCTTAGGTAGTGTTGACAACGTAGTTGGCAACGTCTTCTGTCTTTCCCAAACGCGACGTATAGTCCACAAGTTCAATCACACTTTGTTTTTGCACTTCGAGTTTCGTTTTTTGAAAGTCAGTGTATTAGCGTCTATATCCGATTGTTCATGATAAATAAATAAACCTTAGTCAAAGTGTGAATTTCTCCGAATAAAGAATTATTTTATTTTTTCGCACGGTCTTCCCTTTGAAAGAAGTTAAGCCTATGTTGTACATTTTACAGCGTAACGGTTTCGTCAGGCGAAGAGAAATGCAATATTCGCCCATCCCACCAAGAGTTTGATGTCCTTATCTGAAAAAATATCAATCTGCTCTTCAGACAGATAAATATACCCTTGATATAGATTGGCTCATTGTACGATTTCACTGTGAAGTCATAACAAAGTAAATAGAAAAAAAACAACCTTTTCCTAGAGTATATAGGATTTATTCAGTTTGCTGACATTAGCGAGAAAACATGTCTCGTTCAAACAAAAGTT
>BOPP01000284.1:336151-356995 GCA_017312745.1 Gryllus bimaculatus
TAGGATTCCTTCAAATAAAGAAAAATGGATAAATCCCTTTATAAGCTCTCTTCAAAATTTAAAAAGTCCTAACATGAACGATTCTCCAAATCAAAACACTCTGAGGGTTCCGAAAATATAAAATGTTACTGAAGGTGTGGTATTGGTCTGTCGATCATACATATCAGTAACCATAAAATCATTTATTGACCTTGGCTTAATCCTCATGTACAAGAGCTATTTACGTAAACCAGAAAATGACATACAAACAAATATTTCAGTGTTAAGTATATATGTGTCAAGCGTGTTTACAATTAGTGCGCATATTATCTTTCCAGTAACAAAATTCTAGCAACTTTCGTGCTAATATTAAACCTATACACATCAAATCTTTTAATTACAAATGACATAATAAAAAAGCATTATTCATTAAATTCGATTTCAAAAATAAATTAGTAGAATAGATTGCAACTCAACATGGAATACAAACAGGAATTATATTGGGTTTCGAAATTTGTATTCGACGACTTACACAAACCTAGGGGACATTTTTATCTTCGGTAGCCCTTAAAATGCCCTGCTTTATAACCGAAAATACTCCAACAGTCAGTTAAAATCTGACTTCGAATGGAATAAAATACTTATTTCTGCACCAAGACGTTATAAAATCTAATTTAGGAATATCCGTCGTAAATACAAAGTTAATTCTTTACATAAACCTTTAAGAATTCGGACTCCACTGGTTTACTATTAACGTGATTGCCAACTAGCACACTGTTCTCTTCTCGATATTTTCCTTCTCATAATTCCCTCATAAGACACATACTCTCGATTCAGATAAATACGCAGCAATACGGAACCCTATCGAATCCATATAAATAAAAATCAATTCTAAAGTTAGCCAAACTGGAAGTAACCTTCAAACGTTGTAGCGAAAGCCCCCTAAACAACAGAAACAGCTCCCGTGACGCCCATGAGGTGTCGATGCAATCGAGTGGACCTTCCCGTGGCTAAAATCCCTGGGCTTTCTGCCTCCCATTTGTTAGCGCCCGCCGGCCAAGCTGTGTCTCGAGACACTATGACCCCACGGCCCACCGGCTCGACTTCGTGATGGCAAAACCCGCGGCGACAGGGCGAATGAAAGCACAAGGGGAGGCCAGCGCAGAACAGGAGAAAGTAAATCGACGAAAGAAAAACCATTTTAAAGGAGGAGGCGTAGGAGAATCTGAAACGGAAAAAAACTCTTTGTATGAACAATGATGAAGCCGTTGAATAAATGGCAGTTATCGGACAACTCCGAAAAGAAAATGTGACAATCAATGTATAAATATTTAAAAAAATTCAGTCGAAAGTAAATATTTTTAAAGCAAGGTTTAAAAACCAAATACACAAGAATAGGCCAAAAATGCGTTTGATACACATTTGTTTTCGATTTTAAAATATGCTTTTTTCTTCCTTATCGCACTACTTAAGAAGATCGCCCCAAAATATTCCTAATCACAATTACCTTGATGGCGAAACGCAAGTTTCTGTTAGTTTCCAATATTCCATCCTTGCCAAGAATCATTAAAGATGCGAAGAAAATTAAAACATGTATAATGGAAGAATAATGAAGAAAAATAACAAATGGCATAGCAGAAAATGGGAAAAGAATATAATACAGAGAATGACGGAAGAAAAGTAGATTGATAAGAGTAGGAGAAGAAAAATAAAGGAAAAAGGAGGAAGAATTAGAAAAAAAAAGAATAACGAAATCGAAGATAAGGAAAGAATCAAAGAGGAACAGAATAGAGCAAGAAATTGAAGAGAAGGGAGAAAAAAGAAAAGGAAAAAGGGTACGAAAAGAAGAAGAAAGAAGAAGAAGAAGAAGAAAAGAAGAAGAAGAAGACAGTGAGAAGACAGGGAGAGAAAAGGGAGGTAGAAAAAGAGAAAAAAAGAAAAAAATATGAAGAAAAAAAGAAGAGGATTTTGAAACCGTTGAGCCGTTTTGGACACTGAATTTCAAACTCCGCGCGGGAGGGGAGGAGGGAAAGTGTTGTCCCCGAGAGGCGCCTCGTAAGCCAGAAAGTCGCTGCGATGCCCCCGCGACCTCGCTGTTATATTCGAGCTGACCATCCCACCCACGCCACGCCCGCCGACGCAGGCGTCCGTACGCGCTGCCGCCCACCCGCACCTCCTCCGCCGCCCGCCCGCCCACCGCTCGCCCGCCCTTCCAGCTCCCGCCCTTCCGCTCGCCTGCCCGCCCGCCCCGCCCGCCCGCCCGCCGCCCGCCCGCCGCCCCCCGCCCACGCTCCCCGCCCTTCCTTGGCCCGCCCTCCGCTCGCCTGCCCGCCGCCGCCCGCCCCGCCGCAGCACCGCATTCTGACACTCGCTCTTTCTGCCCTACGCCCTTCGCCCTGTCAGCGCTTCTTGCCCTCCGCCTGCTCTTCTGCCCCACCTCTCTTCTGCCCACCCGCTCTTCTGCCCCGTCCCCCTTTTGCCCGCCCGCCTTTTGCCCTCGCCTTAGACCGTCCGTCCGCCCTTCTGTCCCCGTCCGTCCGTCCGCCGCCCGCCGCCCTCCGTCTCGCCGCCCGCTGAAATTTTATAAATAACGAAATTCATCAAATGGATAAACTCAAGGATCATCCATTTCTCGAAACTAGCTACATCTAATCCATGGAATCAAGGAATAATATTCATATGATGCAAATATATATTTCTAAAAAATGTTGAACATACATTCAGAAAATGAAATGAATTTTGAAAAAAACAACTTTGAACCGCAATCAGACGTATATTGAGGTTTTAAAGTTTAATCCGACAACTGTTTAAAACATGTTAACTTGCTTAGTCGTTTCCTATCTTTCACGTGACCCGGCACGGCATCTCTTCAGGCCTTTTTCCTCTAATGATCACGGAAATGCAAACAACTTCATTATTCGCAAAATATCTAATTATGAATAGTAAACGAAAGGAGAAACTCGAAACCTTACTTACGGTAATCCGTCTTAAGCGTCTAAGTAACGAATCCATCCGTCATATCCTAACATGAACTCCGCCCTGACTTTCGCCGCTTGGCTTCAATTCCCAGCATTTGGCATAAGACTGTTGTTACCTGCGCCGACCCGGCCGTGCAGCGAAGTTCTAATCAAGGAATGATGATTTCCTCGAGGATTTGCATCAGTAACGTCATTTAAATGATGTCTTCATATGGCAATAGAGAAAAGGAACGGTACACGTCTGACGGAAAAATATCTAAGTTATAAAGTTATGAACCATTGTTAGTTTAGGTTGCAAAGGTACGCTGAATTGGGGTTTTTCACAAGGAACACACATGAGGAGCAACACGAGGCAGGCCGTATAATGCACTACAGAGCTAGAAGAAAGTTGTTCTTAGTTGTTTTGTTTAAAACCCCCAAGAATAAATAAAAAGGGGGAAAATATATTTTAGAAAGGAACAAGTAGAGGAAAAAAAAAAGTATAAACCTCTAAAATTTGGGGAAAAACAAAATATGTTTCTAATGTAAAAGAAATATGAAAGGAAGAAGACGAGAAAAGAAAAGTGTGGGTTCCAATATAGGGAATTATAGAAAGGGAGAGAAAGAAATAAAGGAAACCAATAAGATTAAGCAAATATGATTGAAGTTAACCATTATGAAAAAAAAGTAGATCTAGAAAAAAAATAATAGTCGACGAATAAGAAAAAAAGAAAAAAAAACAAAGATTAGGGCAGAAAATAGGAACAAATGGATGCAAACAATCAATACAAGAGAAAAGAAAGAAGAAAAGATGTGTGATGAAAAAACAACTGAAATAAGGACGAAAGATTAAAAAGGAAAGTCAAGAAGAACACAAAAAGAGTAAAAAATCTAGAAGAGAAATAAACACCCACACAAAAATAGAACACAAACTAAGAAATTGATGACGAAAAAAGAATAAGAGGAAGGTAAATAAAATGAGAAATTTAGTTACTCAATGAAATATTAAAAGAAATCGAGAAAAAAATGCAACAGAATAGTGAAAAGAGGAATACTAAAAATGCAGCAAAATATACTCCAACACAAACTACACAAATATAGAAAGAGAAGGTAAAGAAGAGGTAAGAGAGCATATGAAGAACGAGAAAATAATCGAACACCAACTCAGAATTAGACTCAACCCCACACAACAGGGTGTAGTGAATAGAATGCGGAAATCGAGCAGGCACAAACAACCCAAAACAAAAAAAGAGAAAAAACCAATGAGTAAAATGGAAGAAGATGAAACGGCTTAAGAAAACTACCGTAAGCGCGGTCCGCGAGCCCACGCCCACGCCCCACGTCTCTGCTTGGCGCAGGAGCACTCCCGGGCCCGCCTGCAATATCCCCTTATAATACCTGATCGCCCGCCAATCTTGCCCGGCGATCTGACACGCCGTTAAAACAAGCGAAGCGATGAGGCAGACCCTCTCCCACCCCCGCCACTCCGAGAATCGCGCCGTACGGACCGGAGTTACGGACGGGAAAGAATTGTGCTAGTACGGCAGGTCCTAGAGGATGCGACACTTTAATACATATTATATGTTACTTGCGATACTATATTATTGAGCGGTAAGATGGCTCAAGGTAACTCAACAGTGTTCCTGCGTACTGTCACGGGAGGATCCTATTTCAACTCCTGACGTGAAGATTTTCGACGCTTGTTAGATAGCTTGGGTCCTGTATGAGAAATTTAGCGCCGCTTGCTCTGATAAAGGTATTTGCGTGGTCTTCTCATGATCAACCACCAGCGCATCCGACAGTACCCTAACAAACGGGCCATGGGCGGCGCGCGAGTTTTTCATTGCTCTTCCTTATCCTCAGCATCATAGCATCAGCATTCACTCCCTACACAGACACACCACATCACACACAAACTCTACACTACCACACATGTCAGGAGACCAGGGGAATTTAGAGCTTGCTGTTTGGAACCGATTGCCCCGCTGGGGAGATAAACTTGGTAGTGAAATTTCCATTGCAAGCCGACATGTAGCTGCCGGATTTCACCAACCAGCAGGAAAGGAAAACCCACCTCATAAAGAATAAAACATGCACTACACTTACGTAACTCAATTAACCACAGCTGCCGTCGCGCCTGAAACACAAAATATAGATGAATCAATGGAGAATAAATGATTGTAAAATAAAAACAAGTTAAATTCATTTCTGATTTCTTTATGTTCGCAAATATATTATTGAATGTAGGAATTTGTTCAATGGCATCACATGGAAAACGTGTTGCCTACTCTTGAGTATAGATGCGTCCGTTTGGTTGCAGGTGAGTTGGGCGACTGACTGCGCGCACAGATCTCCCGTGCCGGCTGCAAACGTGACGCTTTGCGCGATTCCTCACTTCCAACTCTCGCGATGTTGCCGACTCTCACCCCCGACGTTCCCCAAGTTGAGCTGACAAAGGGCATCATGGGATGCTTAAAAGAAACCTCAGCCTTCACCGAATTTAGAGTGAGTGCCTTTCCAAGGAGGATCTGCTGGAGTCGACTCTTTTCTTTGCTACTTTTTGCATCTTCTTCATCGTGTGCTAAGGTGAATTAGCAGTTGTCGAATGGCAGAGTGGCAATTTTCTGTCCCACTACAAATAATCATGGAACTACTCATCGCACATTACAAAAATCTTGATTCAATATTTAAACTGAATTTTATCAACAAAATACCACTGGAATTTCCACTCTTTCATGAAGATAAAAAAAAAAAACATATCACGAATCTTTGAGTATGAAAATGTTAAAAAATGAAAACTTATCCCCGCTTTAAAATAAACTCAAAAACGTAAACCCCGATTACTGATGGGAAGCACGCGGAATTACTTATAATGCTTCCGTCCTTGTGGTACACCAGTTCATACGGCACTTAGTAATATGATTATGGGTTATTCGCACCTGCATGTGGAACAATGCGTACTTCTGAATGGAACTGTGTGCGCCTTTAGTCATTATTCTTCCATCTCGGAATGCCCATTACGCCTTTGTGGTAGTGATAGTAAAGGAGTCGGGAAAAACCAGCGGAATCAAACCAAGAGGAAAAACGGAGGAGGTGAACGGGAAAAAGATTAGGGAGAGTTATAGATCGTCCTGCTCTTACCCCACCATCACTTCCTTCCTCCCCCACCACAACCGCTTTCCTTTCATGAGTCTTAAGTTACAGCTTCCAGCCAACCCGAGCTCCCGCCTGCCGTCCTCTGCCCCAGTTCCAGGGCCGAATTCTCACTGCAACCTGTTCCAGTGCCACCAAATGTTACGCGCTTGACTTACGGCTTTGTAGTCTTCTAAGACATGCGCATGCTGCTAACCATAAACAACTCCGTACCAAGGTACGTGTGACAAAATAACTGGTTCGCTCCACTCTGACAAATGTAACGCAATTATGACGGATATAACCGCCGAAAAGAGATTAATGGAACATCTGTTCGGCCGATTTAAATAGAGTGACTACTGAAGAAGTGCGTTGTGCCCGGTTATCAATAGGAGCTTATATACCAAAATATAGCGATTAAAACAAGCTTTCCATGGAAAACCCTCGTCAACGCTCATATCTGTAAGAAGTCTTGAAATATGTGTGTCAAGGTGTAGCGTGATACATTTGAGTTTTGTGCATCGCAATTCGAATACGTAAGCAGAACTCAAAAAATGCTAAGATGCTCATTTGTCAAAAGTCTCTACGTATAAAAGAAAAAACTACCATCTCCAATTACTCGATTTACTCAGTTTTCGGAATAAGAATCGTTCAAACAGTGACTAATTAACGCACAAGAGCCAAGCCTTCGGGCCGACTTAAAGCAACACTTCACTAAGCCAATTACCAAACTTAAATAATTACTTTGAATATTCTTAAAAATCCATTTAGATAAATAATTGAAAACCAAACGAAACCTTAAAAATTTTGCTTAATATGAAATAACTTTTCGTATAGATATTTTTCATTTCAGTTCTATTTCGCCCTAATTCAATTCGAAACTACTCTCCGAAATTTTCATTCCTGTCATCTTCTTGAATGTGAATTTCTTTGCGACATATGAAAGAATTTACAACTTTATTAAACGTTGATTTATACAATGTCTAAAAGTATGAGAACCTTAGGTCAGTACATAAACGCCTGTAAACGTCGAGTAAGGAGAATCTTGCTCGGTGGCAGGAAAGTATAGTTTTCATCGTTCGATCCTGTGATATTGCTTCTTGCATCATGCATTCTTGCGTATCGCGTTCACGGACGCAACGCTGGGTCACGTGACCCAACATAAACATCCCGAATGATGATCTCTGGCCACGCCCACACATTCTCAATATGCCCACTGAGCACAGCTTTCGCACTGATCTATCTTCTTCTTCTCCTTCCTAATATTGTCATTCCATCCTTCCTTTCTTCCCCCTCTTTATCTCATCTTTTCCTTTTTTCTTATTCAATTTTTTTCTTCTTCTCTTGATTATTCTTTTCCTCCATTTCCTTTGTCTTTAGTGTGGAATCTCTGATTGGCATGAATGTTGACACGGTCTTATAGTGACGTTTATGTCGCCTTCACAGATATAAACATCAGCAGTATTGTATACTTGAGGAAAACTAATGATTGTTCTCCATAAAAATGAAATCAAACAAAACAACAATTCATCTAACCAATTACTGTTATCTACAAAATCAAATTAAACATTTCATACCTATAGTTTTCAATGTGAGCAAATGGTCTGGTTAGACGTCTTACTTGAAAAGCAGCGCACATTCAAGGTAGCGCACTAAGGCGAAATGTCTAAGCAAACTGTAGGTATATAATTTGATACTTTTTTATACGCTCACCTCAAGAAAGAATGTCGGTGGGTTTAACTACTGAATTCCTTCTTATCGCACGCTTCTAAACAGTTCTGTATCCACGAAAAAATGTTCGGTTGTGTTGATGTCCGCCGAATTGCTCTATAGATCTCTTTCGATGGTTCGAAGAAATGTACGGTTTGTTTTACAGTGTAAATGTAATTCATGTATAAAAACATTGTGTTCATAATTATTAAAAAATAATTATAAATTAACCTTTATATTAGAATTCTTCATTACATTTCTTTTAAGTAACTGCATGCTTGAGTTTCAGTGAACATTTTACAAAAAATAAAACGAAAATTGGAATTTTAAAAAAATCAAACAAAATACAAATATTAATTTACCTTCTTCAGAATAAAGGTCGCAATTTCTCAAATTAATTCTACATACAAATAATGATTACATTCTCTACTTCTCTGCCCCCTTTCTGGTGGCAATTTATCTTACGCGATTTACTTCATTCCAGAATGATTCTTCCTCTTGACTCACCATACTACGTTTAATCTAGTAGGATAAAACTATTTCTTTCACTTTACAACATTACGCAGGGACTCTCAATTATTTCTAAATTGATGAAATTTATTTCCACTTCAATGAGAAATATGTGAGTATTCATTCGTAGTTGCAGCCACCACCGAGAAAGCATATGCAACATCAGTTTCATAGAACTGACTAAATAATGAATTTACTAATGAACATTCATAGTATAATCGTGGGCGAATATAACTATGCTCTAATTAGCTGCTCATCCTCTTGACCAATTCCACAACGTGTCTGCATTACTTTATCATGGACACAATTATCCACGGAGCAAAGAATCCGGAATATACTGCGAAATACACATGGGAAGCGCCATAGCGACGGAGCGGCGGCGCGTGCAGTGGGCGGTGGCGGACCCCGTATACCGCTAGGGCAGTTCTTCGCTGGAGGTCCCAGAGCGCTAGGATCCTCCATAATTCCGCCGACATCTCCCAACACCCTGTATGCCTTCCGCCACCCACCCCCTCCACCGGCCGAAGTCAAGTGGGAAAAGTAGACGGCTCTGCTGACGGGCGAACGGGCGGACGGGACGACCGACGTCGAGTTGGACTGACCGATGCCTTGAATCCCACAAGTGTGTGTACTTGTAGCCATGATGTTGAGCCTCGCTGTGAGTTTAACTTACTTGAACTTGTAACCACCTGTGCTCTTATTCAGAACATGCAATATTATTGTTTCAAAATACTTATATTATTATTATTATTATTATTATTATTATTATTATTATATTGATTATTATTATTATTATTTTATTATGTATTTTATTATTATTGTTATTATTATTATTATTATTATATTATATTAATATTATTGCAATTTTCAAGCATTAATAGTCATAGGTTCAACTGTCATAAAAAGTACGAATTGGTTAGTTCGTTTTACTCCGATTGACTGCTGCAACCGTGAAAGACGTCTTTAGAATAAAACTGTTATCCCTCGATGTGCATACGCTTGACACGTAGAACATCACAAACGTAGAGTACGAATGCCTAAAAACAATAATCTACTCAAGGAACTCCGATAGGTATATACGAATCTGGGTGCCACACTATAACCTTCTTAGAAAACCTGGATTCTGTATTTTAGATTAAGGGATATTATTATGAGAGTAAATAAGGCAGTTAATTGGTGTACAGGTAGGGATGAACAGTGGGAAACTGGAATATTAATGGTGTGGTAGTATTGTAGTCCTCTCGCTTCTGTGATAGATAAGTCTTGATGATCTTCCGTAAGTCTTTTTCGTTTCATGCGCTTGTCGTTAAACAGACTGTTTACTTCTACACATTCTTGACACCTTCGTGCCACTTGTTTTTATGCTAATGCGCTTTTGATGACGTAATATTTCCGAATCATATGGTTCAAATGTATTCAGTCCTGGAAACACACACTTACATGTTATCCACGAAAGGTCAATCACCTTCCGCCCATTTTGATGTTAAAAAGTTTAATCTTGCTCGACCATTTCTCTGAACACCGAAAAGTTATTAATACTCTATCAATTCTCCTGTCGACAAAATACTTATCAATTCTCTGATTGCTGAAAAAATGATTAATGCTTGATCCATCTTTGATCTGCGAAAACTGTATGCAATACTTATCGAGTTCCTGACCGCCGAAAAGGTTATTAACGCACACCCATTTGTGTCCCATCGAAAAGATGCTTAACGGCCGTGCGCGTGTGACAGCGCGACGTGTGTGTGTGTGAGTGTCGACAGTGCGTGCTCTGTCGTGGAAGCGGCGAGGGGCGTCGCCCCCGCAAGCCACTCCATCCACGCACCGCTCGCGCATCACTGAACCCCTCGTTCGCGCGCTCGCTCAGTGCCAGCCTTGTGCACGCCACACCCCCGCACGTAATGCGCTCGTAGTGTGAGAGCGGGGCGCCCGCAGGAACCCGTCCATCCCTCCAAATTTGATTCTGTGACATCAAGGTATTCATACCCGACACTCTAGTCGGGGGACAAAGGTGAAACTAAATCGATTCATCGATCCGATCCGATCCGATGACCGATCCAGATCTGATCCGATCCGATCCGATATCGAATCGAGTTAGTTCCACTTTGTCCCCGACTAGAGTGATCGTGATGAATACCTTGATTCACAAAAGTCAAATTTCAGCGGGGATCGGACGGTCCTGCGGCGCCTCGCCCTCGCCCCTACGACGCATCACGTGCGGGGGCGTCGCGCCGTGCGCAAGGCTGCCACTTGAGCGAGGCGTCGCGACGCAGGGTTCAGTGACGTCGCGCGAGGCGGTGCGTGCGAACTGCGTGGCTCTCTGCGGGGGCGACGCTCGCCGCTTCCGCACGCACCAGAGCAACGCACTGTCCGCACACACGCGCTGGCAACGCGCACGGCCGTTAAGCAATCCTTTTCGATGGGCACAAACTGGATGGGCGTTAATAACCTTTTCGGCGGTCAGAGAATCGATGAGTATTAATACAGTTTTCGCAGATCAAAGAATGGTCAAGCATTAATAAATTTTTCAGCAATCAGAGAATTGATGAGTATTTTGTCGGACAGAGAATTGATGAGTATTAATACACTTTTCGGTGTTCAGAGAATGGTCGAGCACAGATAAACTTTTAAGCGATCACAAAATGGGCGGAACGTGATTGACCTTTCGGTGATAATGTAAGTGTGTGTCCCAGACTGAATACATTTGAACCAATATGATTCGGAAATATTACGTCATCAAAAGCGAATTAGGATAAAAACAAGTGGCACGAATGTACGAAATGTAGTACGAAGTAAAAGCTCTGTTAACGACAAGCGCATGAAACGAAAAGACTTACGGAAATTCATCAAGACTTATCTATCACAAGAAGAGAGTAGAACCACAATACTACCCACACCATGTATATTCAGTTTCCCGACTGTTCCATCCCTACCTCGTACACAATTAACCTGCACTATTTATCTCCATAACTAATATCCTTTAATCTAAAATACAGAACGTTTTCTAAGAAAGGTTAATAGTGTGGCACCCAAGATTCGTATATACCTATCAGGAGTTCCTTGCCATAGATATTAGGTTTTCTTAGCATTTACATGCCTCTATGTTTGTGATGTTCTACTGTCAAGGTAACGCCAACATTCCGAGGGATAAACAAGTTTTATTGTAAAGACGTCTCTGACGTTGCCGCAGTCAAATCGGTAAAACGAACTATCATTAATTAGTTTTTTATGAACAGCTTGAATGCTACTGAAGTCATTGGTGCTTGAAAATTCCTAGAATAATAATAATAATAATAATAATAATAATAATAATAATAATAATAATAATAATAATAATAATGAAATAAGTTTGAGCATTTAGAAACAATAGTATTGCATGTTCTGAATACTACAGAGCACAGATGGTTACAAGTTCAAATAAGTTGAAACTCACAGGGGAGACTTCAACATCATGCTACCACGTAACACACACACTTGTGGGATCCACGGCCTCGTCAGTCAACC
Organism: Gryllus bimaculatus; assembly: GCA_017312745.1. Classification (NCBI taxonomy): domain Eukaryota; kingdom Metazoa; phylum Arthropoda; class Insecta; order Orthoptera; family Gryllidae; genus Gryllus; species Gryllus bimaculatus. The sequence goes on from BOPP01000284.1 coordinate 347,944, forward strand.
CGACCGTCCGTCCGTCCGCCCCAGTCCGCCGTCCCAGAGCCGTCTGGCTTTCCCACTGACTTCCGGCCGGCGGCACGGCGGCGTGGTGGCGAAGGCATACCGCGGTGTTGGGCGCTCGGCCGAATTAATGGAGGATCCTCCAGCGCCTCCTGGGAACCTCCGGCGAAGAAACTGCCCCCTACGCGCGTCTCACGGGGTCGCCACCGCCCCCATTGCCACCGCCGCCGCCGCCTCCGTCTGCTATGGCGCATTCCAGCTGTACTTCGCAGTAATATCTCCGCGCACTCTCTTGTCCGTGGAATAACCTTGTGTCCAATGATACCCTAATGCAGACACGTTCGTGGGAATTGGTCAAGAGGATGAAGCGCTAATTAAGAACCATAGTTATATTCGCCCACGATTATCAACTATGAATGTTCATTAGTAATTCCATTACATTAGTCAATTCCTATGAACCTGATGTCTGCATCCTGCTTTCTCGGCTGTGACTGGCCAACTACGAAATGAATACTCACATATTTCTATCTGAACGTGGAAGACTAAATTTCATCAATTTAGAATAATTGAGAGTCCACTGCGTAAATGTTGTAAAAGTGAACAGAAAATAGTTACCACCTAGATTTAAACGTAGTATGGTGAGTCAAGAGGAAAGAATCATTCTGAATGAAGTAAAATCAGCGTAAGATAAATTGCCACCACGAAAGGGGGCAGAGAAGAGAGAATGTATCCATTTTGTATGTAGAATTAACTTTGAGAAATTGCGACCTTTAACATCTGAAGAAAGGTAAATATAATATTTGTAATTTTGTTTGACTTTTTAAAATTCCAATTTTCGTTTTATTTTTTGTAAAATAGTCAACTGAAACACAAGCATGCAGTACTTAAAAGAAATGTAATGAAGAATTCCTAATTAATAAAGGTAATTTATAAATCTATATTAAATAATTATGAACACAATGTTTTCACTACATGAATTACATTTCAACACTAGTAAAACAAACCGTACATTCTTCGAAACACATCGAAAGAGATCTATTGAGCAAACGGCGACAATCAACACAACACACGAACATTTTTCGTGATACAGAAACCCTTGTTTAGAAGCGTGCGATAAGAAGGAATTCAGTCGTTAAACCCACGAACATTCCTTTCTTGAGGTGAGGCGTATAAAAACAGTATCAAATTATATACTACCAAGTTTGCATTAGACATTTCGGCCTTAGTGCGCTAACCCTTATAGAGCGCTGCTTTCAAGTAAGACGCTCTACCAGACATTGCTCACTAATTGAAAAACTATTAGGTATGACATCGTTTAAATTTGATTTTGTAGATAACGGATAATTGGTTAGATGAATTTATGTTGTTTGTTTGATTTTCATTTTTAATGGAGAACATCATTAGTTTCCTCAAGTACTCAAACTGCTGATGTTTATATCTGTGAAGGCCGACATAAACGTCACTATAGACGATTGTCAACATCTCATCCAATCAGAGATTCCACACCTAAAGACAAAGGAAATGGAGGAAAAGAATAATCAAGCGAAGAAGAAAAAAATAGAAAAAAGAAAACAAGGAAAAAATATGTGAATAAAAAGAAGGGGGGAAAGAAAAGAACAAGGGATGGAAATGAAAGGAAGGAAAAATAATATAGGAAGGAGAAGAAGAAGATAGATCAGGCGAAAGCTGTGCTCAGTGAGCATATTGAAAGAATGTGTGGGCGTGGCCCAGAGAATCATCACTCGGAATGTTTATGTTAGCGTCACGTCGCACACCAGCGTTGCGTCCGTGAACGCAGATACCAAGAGGCCATGACGCAGACAGCAATATCCACAGGCTCGCAACGATAAAACTATACTTCCTGCCACCGCAGCAATATCCTCATACTCGACGTCTTACAGCGTTATGTACTGACCTAAGGTTCTCATACTTTTCGACATTGTATACTCAACCCGTTTCAATCAAGTTGTAAACTTCTTTCATATCGTCTGCAAAGAATTCACATCTCAAGAAGATGACAGCAGTGAAAATTTCGAGAGGTGGTTTCGAAAATTAAATTAGCCGAAATAGAAACTGAAATGAAAACAATACCTATACGAAAAGTGTATTTCATATTAAGCAAAATTTTTAAGGTTTCGTTTGGTTTTCAAATCTACTTATCTAAAATGGATTTTTAAGAATATTCAAAAGTAATTATTTCAAGTTTTGGCACATTGGCTTAGTGAAGAGTTGCTTTAAGTCGGCCCGAAGGCTTGGCTCCTTGTGCGTTAATTCGTCACTGTTTGAACGATTCTTCATTCCGAAAACTGAGTAAAATCCGAGTAATTGGGGATGAGTTTTTTCGTTTTACGTAAGAGACTTCTTGCACAAAATGAAGCATCTTAGCATTTTTGAGTCTCTGCCTTCCGTAATTCGAATTGCGCATACACAGAAACTCAAAAATTGTATACGCTACACTTCGACACACATATCACGACTTCTCTCACAGATCATGAGCGTTGACGAGGTTATTCAAATGGAAGCTTGTTTAATCTTAATATTTTGGTATATAAGCTCCCTATTGGATAACCGGGCCACAACGCACTATCTGTCAGTAGTCACTCTATTTAAATCGGCGAAACAGATGCTTCCCGCATTGGAAATAATCTCTTTTCAGGGCCGTTCCTTCGTCATATTGCGTTAAATTTGTCAGACGTGAGCAGAACACAGTTATTTGTCAGCACGTACCTTGGTACGGATTTTTATGGTAGCAAGCATGCGCATGTCTTAGAAGACTACAAGCCCGTACAGTCAAGACAGCGTACATTGGTGGCACCTGACACAGGTGCAGTGAGATCTCGAGCCATGGACTGGGGTAGAGGACGGCAGGCGGGAGCTCGGGTGCCTGGGAACGCTGCTACAAGACTCATGAAAGAAAAGCGGTTGTGGGTGGGGGAGGAAGGAAGTGATGGTGGGGAACTCACAGAGCAAGGCCGATCTCCATACCTCTCCCCTATCTTTTCCCGTCTCACCTCCTCCGTTTCCTCCTGGTTTGGTTCCCGCTGGTTTCCCGACTCCTTTACTACCACAAGGCGTAAATGGCCATTCAGAGATGGAAGAATAATGAACTAAAGCGCACACAGTTCCATTCAGAAGTACGATGTTCCACATGCAACGGCTGCGATACAATAATCCATATTACTACAGTTGCCGTATGAAATCTGATGTACCACAAGGACGTAACCATTACCTAAGTAATTCCGCGTGCTCATAGTATCGGGTATTACGTTTCTTGAGTTATTTTAGCGGGATAAGTTTCATTTTACATTTTTTCATACTCCGAAAGATTCGTGATATGTTTTTTTTTTAAATCTTCATGAAAAGAGTGGAAATTCACAGTGTATTTGTGATAAAATTCAGTTCTAAAATATTGAATCAAGATTTTTGTAAATGTCGCAGATGAGTAGTTCCATGAATATTTGTCAGTGGGACAGAAAATTGCCACTCTCCATTCCGACAACTGCTAATTCCAACACCTAGCACCACAGATGAAGAAGATGCAAAGAAGACGCAAAGAAAAAGAGTCGGACTCCAGCAATCCTCCTCTGGAAAGGCACCTCACCTCCTAAATCTTCGTGACGGCTGAGGTCTTCTACACATCCCATGATGCTTCTGTCTGCCTCCAACTTGGCGAACGTCCGGGGGTAGAGAGTCGGCAACATCGCGAGAGTTGGCAACGTCGCGGAATCGCGCAAGGACTCACCGTTGCCACGCCGGCACGGGAGATCGGTGCGCGCCGTCAAGTCGGCCAACTCACCTGCAACAAACGGACGCACTCTATCACTCAAGAGTAGGCAACACGTTTTCATGTGAATGCATTGGAACAAATTCCTACATTCAATAATATATTTGCGAACATAAAAGACATCCAGAATGAATTATAACCTTTTTTATTTTTACATCATTTATTCTCCATTGATTCATTACTATTTTGTGTTTCCAGGCGCGACGGCAGCTGTGGTAATTGGTTACGTAAGTGTAGTGCATGTTTTATTTTATGAGGTGGCGGTTTTCCTTTCCTGCTGGTTGGTGAAATCCGGCGACGACCTACATGTCGGCTTGCAATGGATTTCCCTATCCAGTTATCTCCCCCAGCGGGGCATCGCTCCAACCAGGCCAAGCTCTAAATTCCCCCTGGTCTCCTGACATGTGTGGTAGTGTAGAGTTTGTGTGTGTGTGTGTGTGTGTGTGTGTAGGGAGTGATGCGTGATGCTATGATGCTAGGATAAGGAAGAGCAACTGAAAAACTCGCGCGCCGCCCATGGCCCGTTTGTTAGGGTACTGCTCCGGCATGCGCCTGGTGTTGATCGGAGAAGACCACGCAAAATTACCTATCAGAGCAGCCGGACGCTAGAATTCTCCATACAGCGACCCAGCTACCTCACAAGCGTCGAAAATCTTCACGTCAGGAGTTGAATCAAGGACCTCCTCCCCGTGACAGTCACTGCAGGAACACCTGTTGATGTTATCTGAGCCATCTTAGTCGCTCAATCAAATATTAGTATCCGCAAGTACCCATATAGTATGTCATTAAAATGTGTCGCCATCCTCTAGGACCTGCGTACCTACAGCACAATTCTTTCCCGTCCGTACATTCTCGGAGTGGCGGGGTGTGGGCAAACGGTCTGCCTCATTCGGCTTCGCTTGTTTTAACGGTCGTGTCAGACGGTCGCCGGGCAAGATTGGCGGGGCCGATAGGTATTATAAGGGGATTTGCAGGCGGCCCGGGAGAGCCCGCGGCCCAAGCAGAGACGTGCGGGCGTGGGCGTGGGCTCCGCGACGCGCTTACGGTAGTTTCTCCCGTTCTCATCTGCTTCTCCTCTTTACTCATTGTTTTATCTTTTTTCTGTTTTGGGTTGTTTGTGCCTCCTCGATTTTCGCAATCTACATTCACTACACCTGTTGTGTGGGTTGACGTCTAATCTCTGAGTTCGTGTTCCATTATGTTCTCGTTGTCATCTGCATCCTCTTACTCTTCTTTACCTTCTCTTTTTATACTTTGCGTTCGTTGTGTTGGAGTATATTTCTGCTCAATTTTCGTATTCTCTTGTACACTATTTATGTTGTATTTGTTTCTCGATTTCTTTTAATATTTCAGTTCGAGTACTTATATTTCCTCATTCCATTTACTTCCTTTTATTCTTTTTTTGTCATCAATTTCTCTAGTTTGTGTTCTATTTTTGTGTGGGTGTTTATTTCTCTTCTAAATTTATTTTTATTCTTTTGTGTTCCATCCTTAACTTCTTTCTTTAATCTTTCAGTCCATATAATTTCAGTTGTTTTTCATCAACACATCTTTCTTCTTTCTTTTCTCTTGTATTGATTGTTGCATCCATTTGTCCTCAGCTTTCTGCCCTTATTCGTTTTCCTTTTTTCTTATTCGTCGACTATTATTTTCTTTTTCCTAGATCTACTTCTTTTTCATAATAGTAACTTCATCATATTTGCCCTTATCTTCTTGTTTCTTTATTTTTTCTCTCCCACTTTCTATACATCTCCACTATATTGGAACTCCACACTTTCCTTTTCTCGTCTTCTTTCTTTCATATTTCTTTTACATTAGAACACATATTTTGTTTTTCCCCAAGTTTAGTTTATAACTTTTTTTCCCTCTACCTTTTCCTTCCAAATAATATTTTCCCCCGTTTTTATTTATTCTTGGGGTTTTAAACAAAAATACACTAAGAACAACTTTCTTCTAGCTCTGTAAGTCATTATCCGGTCTGCTCGTGCTTGCCTCCTCAGTGTGTTCCTTGTTGAAAACACCCAATTCAGCGTACTTTGGCAACCTAAAACTAACAAATGTTCATAAACTTAATCACTTAGATATTTCTTCCCTTCAGACGTGTACCGTTCCTTTTCTCTATTGCCATATGAAGACATCATTTAAATGACGTTACTGATGCAAATCCCTCGAGGAAAATCATCATTCCTTGATTGGAACTTCGCTGCACGGCGGGTCGGCGCAGGTACACAGTCATTATGCAAATGCTGGGAATGAGCCAAGCGGCGAAAAGTCAAGGGCGGAGTTCATGTTAGGATAATACGCGATGGATTGTCTATTTAGACGCTTAGGACCGGAATTACCTCAAGTAACGGTTTCGAGTTTCTCCTTTCGTTTACTACTCATAAATCTCGATTTGCGAATATGAAGTTGTTTGCATTTCCGTGATCATTAGAGGCAAAAGGCTGAAGAGATGCGTCGGGTCAACGTGAAAGATAGGAACCGACTAACACGTCTAACAAAGTTCAACAAGTTGTCGATTAAACTTTAAAACACTCAATATACGTTTCATTGCCGTTCAAAGTTGTTTTTCAAATTCATTTCAATTTCTTGTAATGTAGTTCCCAACATTTTTAGAAATATATGATCATTATTATTCATGATTCCATGGATTAGATGTAAGCTAGTTTCGAGAAATCGGATGATCCTTGAGTTATCCATTGATGAATTTCGTTATTTATAAATAACTTTCAGCGGGCGGCGAGCGGAGGGCGGCGGGCGGCGGACGGACGGACAGAAGGGCGGACGGACGGTCTGAAGGGCGAGCGGGCAAAAGGGCGGGCGGGCAGAAGAGTGGGCGGACGGGCAGAAGAGAGGTGGGGCAGAAGAGCAGGCGGAGGGCAAGAAGCGCTGACAGGGCGAAGGGCGTAGGGCAGAAAGAGCGAGTGTCAGAATGCGGTGCTGCGGCGGGGCGGGCGGCGGCGGGCAGGCGAGCGGAGGGCGGGCCAAGGAAGGGCGGGGAGCGTGGGCGGGGGGCGGCGGGCGGGCGGCGGGCGGGCGGGCGGGGCGGGCGGGCAGGCGAGCGGAAGGGCGGGAGCTGGAAGGGCGGGCGAGCGGTGGGCGGGCGGGCGGCGGAGGAGGTGCGGGTGGGCGGCAGCGCGTACGGACGCCTGCGTCGGCGGGCGTGGCGTGGGTGGGATGGTCAGCTCGAATATAACAGCGAGGTCGCGGGGGCATCGCAGCGACTTTCTGGCTTACGAGGCGCCTCTCGGGGACAACACTTTCCCTCCTCCCCTCCCGCGCGGAGTTTGAAATTCAGTGTCCAAAACGGCTCAACGGTTTCAAAATCCTCTTCTTTTTTTCTTCATATTTTTTTCTTTTTTTCTCTTTTTCTACCTCCCTTTTCTCTCCCTGTCTTCTCACTGTCTTCTTCTTCTTCTTTTCTTCTTCTTCTTCTTCTTTCTTCTTCTTTTCGTACCCTTTTTCCTTTTCTTTTTTCTCCCTTCTCTTCAATTTCTTGCTCTATTCTGTTCCTCTTTGATTCTTTCCTTATCTTCGATTTCGTTATTCTTTTTTTTTCTAATTCTTCCTCCTTTTTCCTTTATTTTTCTTCTCCTACTCTTATCAATCTACTTTTCTTCCGTCATTCTCTGTATTATATTCTTTTCCCATTTTCTGCTATGCCATTTGTTATTTTTCTTCATTATTCTTCCATTATACATGTTTTAATTTTCTTCGCATCTTTAATGATTCTTGGCAAGGATGGAATATTGGAAACTAACAGAAACTTGCGTTTCGCCATCAAGGTAATTGTGATTAGGAATATTTTGGGGCGATCTTCTTAAGTAGTGCGATAAGGAAGAAAAAAGCATATTTTAAAATCGAAAACAAATGTGTATCAAACGCATTTTTGGCCTATTCTTGTGTATTTGGTTTTTAAACCTTGCTTTAAAAATATTTACTTTCGACTGAATTTTTTTAAATATTTATACATTGATTGTCACATTTTCTTTTCGGAGTTGTCCGATAACTGCCATTTATTCAACGGCTTCATCATTGTTCATACAAAGAGTTTTTTTCCGTTTCAGATTCTCCTACGCCTCCTCCTTTAAAATGGTTTTTCTTTCGTCGATTTACTTTCTCCTGTTCTGCGCTGGCCTCCCCTTGTGCTTTCATTCGCCCTGTCGCCGCGGGTTTTGCCATCACGAAGTCGAGCCGGTGGGCCGTGGGGTCATAGTGTCTCGAGACACAGCTTGGCCGGCGGGCGCTAACAAATGGGAGGCAGAAAGCCCAGGGATTTTAGCCACGGGAAGGTCCACTCGATTGCATCGACACCTCATGGGCGTCACGGGAGCTGTTTCTGTTGTTTAGGGGGCTTTCGCTACAACGTTTGAAGGTTACTTCCAGTTTGGCTAACTTTAGAATTGATTTTTATTTATATGGATTCGATAGGGTTCCGTATTGCTGCGTATTTATCTGAATCGAGAGTATGTGTCTTATGAGGGAATTATGAGAAGGAAAATATCGAGAAGAGAACAGTGTGCTAGTTGGCAATCACGTTAATAGTAAACCAGTGGAGTCCGAATTCTTAAAGGTTTATGTAAAGAATTAACTTTGTATTTACGACGGATATTCCTAAATTAGATTTTATAACGTCTTGGTGCAGAAATAAGTATTTTATTCCATTCGAAGTCAGATTTTAACTGACTGTTGGAGTATTTTCGGTTATAAAGCAGGGCATTTTAAGGGCTACCGAAGATAAAAATGTCCCCTAGGTTTGTGTAAGTCGTCGAATACAAATTTCGAAACCCAATATAATTCCTGTTTGTATTCCATGTTGAGTTGCAATCTATTCTACTAATTTATTTTTGAAATCGAATTTAATGAATAATGCTTTTTTATTATGTCATTTGTAATTAAAAGATTTGATGTGTATAGGTTTAATATTAGCACGAAAGTTGCTAGAATTTTGTTACTGGAAAGATAATATGCGCACTAATTGTAAACACGCTTGACACATATATACTTAACACTGAAATATTTGTTTGTATGTCATTTTCTGGTTTACGTAAATAGCTCTTGTACATGAGGATTAAGCCAAGGTCAATAAATGATTTTATGGTTACTGATATGTATGATCGACAGACCAATACCACACCTTCAGTAACATTTTATATTTTCGGAACCCTCAGAGTGTTTTGATTTGGAGAATCGTTCATGTTAGGACTTTTTAAATTTTGAAGAGAGCTTATAAAGGGATTTATCCATTTTTCTTTATTTGAAGGAATCCTA
>BOPP01000284.1:361860-388163 GCA_017312745.1 Gryllus bimaculatus
CGGGTCTTGACCCGCGGAGCAGCGGCGCGGGCGATCGCCCAGCGAAAACAGCCGCCGCGCGCCCTTCTTTGTTTCCGTCACGCGCCTCCAGCCGCTCGCTGCCCAGCCGCAGCCGCCGGACGCCACCGCGCCGCTGCCAGGCCGAGCGGGCGCTGCGGACGGCGACAGTTCCTATACACCCGCAAGCAGGGGTGGGCTGGATTGGTTTAGCTCCGGCATTGCCGGTGTCTCTGGAATGACACTGAACGGTAGGTCCTCACTTTCGACTCCCGACGGATATTCGACGCTGACAAGCCGACCGGGCGGTGCGGACGCGCCTATACACCCGCAAGCAGGGGTGGACTGGATTGGTTTAGCCCCGGCATAGCCAGTGTCGTTGGAATGACACTGAACGGGTGGTCCTCACTTTCAACTCCCGACGGACATTCGACGCTGTCAGGCCGAGCGGGCGCTGCGGACGGCGAGAGTTCATATACACCCACAAGCAGGAGTGGACTGGATAGGTTTATCTCCGGCTTAGGAGCTTATAGATGGTTCCGGCTAGGATGGGGGCCTGTTGGGGTAGATACCTTGAAGGGAAAATCCCCGGAAGTCGACGTATAGCTGTGCCGGATCTCTCGATATCACCTCACAAAACGGTTCCACTCGTTCATGTATACCTAGGTAAATGGACCTATTATCCAAGAAGCCCCGCACGCCTCTTACGGCCACTCTGTCAACGAACACGTTTCGACCTCTGGCGTGTACCTAGCTAAAATGTCTACACCTAATCAAGTCCCATTCGCTCGAGTATGCCTAGCTAAAGATCGGAATTAACGAACACGTTCCGCCCGCTCGTGAAGTTAAAGAGCCACAAACAAACAAGGCCTGTTCCGTCGTGAAACAAGCCAAGCAAATGGTTGGAGAGAACTGTGAGGGTGGGGCGGGGGTAGATGAACGGGGCGGGGAGACGGGGTATGTCGGCACTAGAGACGAAGGCAGATGTAGTGGGCGTGGCGGAATGGGTGGGGTCGGAGATTCATTCACGAGTCCGCGCCCCGAATTAACTCAAGGACGTCGGAGTAGATGTGACGCTAGAACTCCCACCACGTTCCTTCGACTTCGGGACTGCAACAGCGAATGTTGCACTGTCGATGTGAGTAAATACGAGAAGCAGCTGAGCATATTCTCGTTTCCGGGAATGCTCATTCTCCTCTTCGGAGGCATTACAGGTAGCGTATCGGACTGTTGTATCCAAGGTTGCGGTTTTGAACCCGTGGACAATCAATGACGAAAAAAGGCTTCGTACACTTTCCTTCGGAGAGGAAGTAAAGCCGGTTGTCCCATGATGTAGATTCACTGCAAATAAAAGATTCAGGCTTAATAAAAGCCTCTGAGCTAAATTCAAAAGGCATGAACTGAATTGAATTTCTTGCCCCATAATATCATATTTCTTGCGCTGCACTAACTTCGCAAGAAGAGAAGTGCCAAATTTAATGCTTTAAATTTTTTTTTAACTTAAGAAATTATCGATCTTAAGAAACAGTCCTATATACCAAATTTTCCAGATTCATCACAATTATTTTCATGACTTGTTTTTCGGTCGATTTTTATGGATTCCTTTATTTGCGGCATTGAAATGATTATTATTTTTGAAAATAAGTTCACTAGCTCATTTTCACAAGTGTTTGTAACTCCATAACACGTTCGCATTCTTCACCTGACACGTTGAAGAATGAACTACGTAAATTTTGCACTAAAAACCACATTTTATATTGATTTTCACATAATTAATGATGACTCCGCAGTTACCTCATGGGCTTTTCCTAATTCTGTGATTGAAATGAGAAACGATAAACGGATAAGATAAACTTCACCAACCGCAAACGGTCACATCCCTCAGGAGTCGTTTTATAATAAGCAAACTTCCGTATCACCGCTGTTTTGAGTGGCAGTCAAGCACTTTTTTCTATGAACAGTTGAATGACCGCTGACAGCTGACTCTTCTATTTTTTGTTTCGAAATTATCACGTGATGAAAGATAACGGGCACTCGTATCGGTTGGACTGTTTGTAAATGACTGAATTATAGGTATCACGGTTCTCATTTGTCTCAATCGAAACAAATGCCGGCGGAGAACATTGTTGAAAAATAACTTGTCGGTGAGGGGGAAAACAAAGCATTTATATTTCACAAAATTGCCTTTTGTTTATTTAATTGCTAGTGGAATTGATAAAACTGTATATGATTATCTGCGTGTTATTGATTTTTGTATAATAAATTGTTTTCCTGCAGATGTCAAGAGTGTAATACGTATTATATACACCAAATGAATATAATTTTTATTCAAAAAATCATATTGTTCTTCAACGATTTGGAATATGTCAGCAGTGGACATGCAATCCCACTTTTAGAAACAAATGTGTTCACAAATTGTCGATCACAGTACCACACGATATTTAGAAAGACTATGTGTGGTTAGAATATTCCCCCTACTTGCTTAATCCGTAATGTAGAAGACCGTTGTATTACAATTTATAAAAATAAATTGCCGCCTCTACAAAAATACGGGGAAATTACGAAAAAAGTTATAATTTTGTGGTACAATATAAAAATTTATTATTATTATTATTATTATTAGAAATAAAAAATAATTATAAATTAATAATAATAATAACAACAATAATAATAAATGCAAACTTTAAACACATACGATACTCCAATATACATCACAACTACATATATTCCATAGCGAACCGCAAACACATAATTTTAGAAAGTTCCCTCAGATTCTCAGAAGCTAATCGGCAATGCTCCCTATAGCGTACCCACCCGCTTCAAAAACTCGTTGTCTGTCCTCCCTTCGGATCAGCAGCGGAAGTTGGCAAACGCTTCCCAGAAGAGCATTAGGAAGTTTACCAGGCGCAGGTAGAAGATTGCTTTACGAGCGAATCGTCTGATGCAAAGTGCCCGCTGTTAAGATGGCCTCGGCCACGCGGCTACCTGCTGGAAGACGTACCTGTTGCGGGTTTATTACTCGGCCTACCCCTCCGGTAAATTGGATGGTTACCTCTCAAGTGTGGAGTGGGTGGGGTCGCGATCTTACGGAGCTACAGAGAGACACAGGCGTAGTCAGAGAGTTCACGACTGCAATACTAGCGCGACTAGAAAAATGAAGTTTTGAGATAAACCAGTTTAATATCGTAATTGTCACCATCTCATCACCCTGGTGGACGCAATTACGTCGCAATCCAAATTGTGACCATGTTACTGAGTAACAATGCATTTTAATAATGAAGTGTGTTCACAGAATTGGTTGCCGGTCGGGGCTACCAATTCTTTGAACAAATTAAATTATTTAACGTGTTCAAATTTAAGAGTTCGTCGGGTTTGAAATGCGGGAAAAACGCGCTTAGCAATTGATGGATTAACGAGTAAACGTTGCTAAAAGCTTTGTTGCAGTGAGGTTGGTAATTATTATTATAAAATATTTAATCAACAAAAGCTTTAATGCAAAATTTTTGCATTTCCAGCTACGTTTATAATGTAGATGATGGATTTCTTAATTGAACCTATTCAAAAACCTCGAAACTTTACGATATTTTGTGTTTTCACAATATTTACAATTGGAAGGAGAAAAGAAAAGGTCTAAAATTTCACGTAACTGAGATCCGGGTAATCGAGGATCCATTTAATATAATTGAGGGATGATTGCGTACTACGTATTATATCTACTGAAAAGCCCAAAATGTGTGCGAGATATAAGATTTATCCAATATCGCTACGTAAAACGTGCTTTATTTCGTTGGCAAGAAAGGTTTTACTACCGCAATAAAATTTGTGATTCACTTTTGTGAATTACTTTTCTTTCAAAAGGCAATTTACTAAAATATCGCATTTTTGTTCTAGTTTCTTTGACCAAATGTCAATGTAACAATTAAAGACGATTTAATAACAGATAGCCTGTTATTAACATTTGCATTTGAAAATCGACTTTCGACAATTTTCTACGGCGAATAATAAAAGAAACCATAAACCGTTTATATTCTCACATTAAATCGCGAATGTTATATACCACTGTTCATCCGTAGTACTAATATCATGCTTGGAAATGCATCTTGCACGTGACGGTAAAATTCTGCATGGCCTGTTTCACATTCTGTTTCTAAGAAGAGTGCTTCTTTTCTTTTCCTCCCCAGGCACTGTCCGTGACACATGCATGCCATCCATTCTACGAGAAAACTCTGAAACTCGTTACATGTGCTAAGATACCTTTTGCAGGCTTTGCTTCTGTTATTTGGGGAAACTTGAAAATGGTCGTATTTAAACATTTTTGTTTCGAAATTAATTTGCACGGAAGGGTTAGTAAATTAGGTAACTATAAGAAATGTATAACAAACACACACACTACCAACAGAAACACACATAATGGGAGTTTTTCTTGAGCGCCCTTTTTTTTTAAGTTGACGGAAGGCCTCCAAATGTTCCCCTCCCCTACATTGTAGGTCTGTGGAGGGGGCGTTTTATTAAAATATTTTATCATCTACGATCGCATCACAATGTCTTGCGTGTAAAGGAACTAGGATGCGATATTTTAAATATACTAAGAATTAATTAACATCCAATTCTTGTGCATTGGAGACTATTAAGTCTTTTATTTTATCCCCACTGTTGTTTAACCCGTGTAAATGCGGGTATTTATTACATCATTTTTGGGAGTACAGCCCTGTACTACTGCATTGTGGTTCAATAGTTAGCTTTTTTTTCATATAACGAGCTAAAACTAACTTCATTCCAGTTTAATCTAATTAAATAAATTACTTTCGTGTACCAAAGCTCTTTTTCCCTCGGCACTACTAATGTTCATTTCGGGATAGGAAATTATTTTTCCCCCGTCATTCACAAAACATTCATACTTTACATTACCGAACCATTTATACAAACCCATTCATTCCACCCAAACCGATTTCGCGTGGGCACAGGGTTCTCTCCTCGCTGCCAGTGACGTCACAAAGGCGTGGCCCTGGCTCGGTGCCGGGCAGGTAGGGCACCCAGCCAGCGCAAAAGAAGGGCTCAATGGTCGCCCCCCCCCCCGCACACAACCGCCTAGACCTTGTACTCCTCCCGCATCAGAAGCGTTTCCATTGATTCTGAAGACGAGTCCTAGACTCACACACACACACACACACACACACACACACACACACACTTAAATACACACTCAGGACAAATCCTATCCCTTAAAAATGTTCTACATTAAAAATAAATATTTATCTTAATACTGTATTGTTATAAAATCGACAAAACGCCACCAAACAGACGAACGAAAAGCCACTTTTAACAACAGTAACGTTTTGTTAATTTTAATTATTTCCAAACTGCTTACACATTGAACTCATTTTAGATAATTGCTTCGTTTAATTGTTAAATTGCCGTCTCTTGGCTGAACTATTTGTTTAAGTTCCGGCGACACATTCATAGAGAGAAACACAGGGACAAAAGAAAGGGAAATAACAAGACTAAAAAAACACGTAAGATCAACGAACGTTTACATTTAAGCAAAGCGACTAGAAAGTCCACAAAAAAAAACCAAATTGATCAATTTTTTAGTGGTTACTATTTGAGCCTTATTTCGACAGAATCTATTAATTTTAAAACATGGCAATTAATCACGTTTTTGTATTATTTTCCTAATATGTGTCAGAGAGCGGATCAAAAATAAACAAAAAGACAATACTCGCATTTACTTTGTTTAGTCTCTTAAAGAAGGAGGCGAACTAAAATATAGAGAACTCTTACAAACTATCAAATTTCTTTATTTTACCAGTCATTTTTCCTCAGAGAAGAAAGATCAACTTACAGGAGAGAGCAGCTTCGCGTTTTTTGTTGTTGTTTTTCTATTAGTTTTCTAAATGCACTTTCCGCTTCTATGGTGCTACCTGTTGTCTGAATGTGCCACTTTTCCAGGACCACCCTAGTGGGCGGTCGCCCCTGCACTCATTAACACAAGTCTCTTCCTTTCCCAGATCCCAATCGCCCTTTGCCACACCCGACTACCCCCTTCCAAAACTTGTATTCAGTCCAAGGCTTACAAACGAAAACTATTCCCTTACTAACATCGAAAAAAATCCCAAATTTTTTATTTGGAAATATCGATATCGATGAAATCCAAATGAAAAGAAAGGGCCAAAGCACAGTCATTTCTCAGAAAAATTATCTTTTCAATAATTAATGACATTACTAAAGAAGTATTTAGTTCAAATATTTACTTAAGTCATGGCACGCCGTTGGGCTCTCCCAGATCACGTTGGGAAATCGGCGTCATTCGGTAACAGGTAGAAGTTTTATTAACATGGATGTTTTCATTTTGAACATCGATGTTTAGAAACCGACATTTTTTGTCCCATCAATAAGACGAACTGCGACCGTGTGGATGGACGGGTGGGGGAGGAGGAGAAAGGAGGGAGGGAAGTGTGGAGTGGGATTAATAGATTGATTAACTAATTCATGTTTCCGTGTACATCAACTGCTACGCTCATGAATCTAGTAAGCATTGTCAATAGCTATCCTGAGAGGTGGCGGCGTTCCTCCCCATTAAATGGTGACATCCTACCCTGACGTAGACGTCGACTTGCCGGGGATTTTCCCTTCCAGGTATCTCCCTCCAGCGGGCACCGCACCAGCGGGAACAAGCTCTAAGCTCCCGAACGGTCTTTCAGCATGTGTAGAGGATGTTAGTGTAAGTGTGTGTGAGTAAGGGGTTAGGATACGACAAGGAAGAGGAAGGAAAAATCGCGCGCGGTGCGTGGCCCGTTTGTTAAGCAACTGCTCCAGCATTCGCCGGGTGTTGATCGAAGAAACCACGGAAAACTACCGCTCAGAGCAGCCGGCCGCTAGAACTACCCTCCAGACAGGCGCGCTCTAGCTATTGTTGTGACCCGTGGACAGTCGCCGCAGAGGCAGCGGCAACGCTACCTCCGAGCTAAAGTCGGGCGGTGTGTGGCCGTGGATTGCGTGAGGCTCCTTTTTTTTCTTTTTTTTTTTCTTTGTCCCCTCCACAGTAACCCTGTGAAGAAGGGGAATTTATTATCTATATGTCTTTTTTTTATATTTTGCTGCTGCCTTGCGGCTTAAGCAGCTACAGGCGGGACTTTTTCTTACAACTAACTTACAATCTAGACCGAAAGTTATCTTATTTGCACTTTGGCATTACTAACTAACACTAAATTATTTTTTTTAAATACTATTTTTTAAATTCTACGTAAATTATTTTGTATATATTGGTATTATATTTTTTTTTCTACATTCACACATCGTTCATACTATTTTCATTATATACATAACGATTGCGAGAGGCGCGCGGATGCAGCAGGCTCGGGGTGAACGACCTGGGAGTGCGAGTCTGTGCAACGCACTGCGCTTCGCCGCCGCCTCCGCCTCGGCCGAGACCGCCGCGCTCAAAGAAAGGTCGCCCGGGCGGCGGCCACGGCGGCGGCGGTGATGGTGGCGGTGATGGAGATGGTGGTGATGGTAATGGTGGAGATGGTGATGGCGGCAATGGTGATGATGGGTGGTGGCAGTGATGTTGGTAGTGGTGGTGATGTTAGCGGTGGAGATAGTTGGTGATGGTGGTGGTGGCGGCAGTGGTGATAATGGTGGTGGTGGCGGAAGTGGTGATGGCGGTGGTAGTGATGGTGAAGATGATGGTGGTGGTAGGGGTGAGGACGGTGGCGGTGGCGGCGGCAGAGGCGGAGGCGGGAGCGGTGGTGGTGGGAACGGAGCTGTTGTGGCGGTGGCGGTGGTGGCGGGAACGGAGTCGGCAGGGGCGGAGCCGGTGCAAGCCGTTGGCGTTGGTGGTGGGAGGGACGGGGGCTTGAAGACGGGGCGCGCGGCTGTTGATGGCCTGGCGGTCCGCGTGAGTGGTGGTGAGAGATGGTGGTGGACAGTATGGGTGGTGGGGAAGTTGGTGATGATAGTGTGGGTCGGTGATTGGCAGTCGGTAGTGATCGGGGGACGATGAATGGTGCGTAGGGATGAGGACAGAGGCGGTGGCGGTGGCCAGAGGCGGTTTCGGGCGAGCGGGGTATCGGGGGCGGCGCGTTATTGTGGCGGTGAAGCGCGGAAGTGGAGTCGACCGCGGGACGGAGAGGCGGGGCGGGGCCGTTTGGCAAGGCGTTACGGGCGTTGGCGGGGAAGCGGAGGAGACGGGCGGCCGCGGGGCTGGCGGTTGGACCGCAGTGGGTGGTTGCGGGGCGGACAGTACTGTCAGCCGAGTTATAAGACGACACCGTAACGCACGAGGGGGCGGTCACCGCGACGATAGCAAACCGCGCCCGGACACGTCCTCACGCCCGCAACCCCCGATGACGTCAGACAGCCACTGACCGCCGCCACTCGCCCGCCGACGCCACCGCCCCACCCACCACCCCTCCCGCGCAGCCTGAGTTTACCTCAAAGCTGCTGCTGTCTCCAACGATTCTGATCGGAGGATCCAAGGCTGTAAGTCTTCCGGTAGGTTAGTTACATTAAATCTCACTTGTTTAAATCAAAAAGTCCCTCCCTATCCAGATACTTGAGACGCAAGGCCGAGGCTTAATACACACAACTTTTTTTTAAAAAAAAACTAAATTCCAATCCCCTCACGGGTACTATGAACAGGTAATTTTAAAAATATTTCAATACGTTTAAATTTGTTCATGTTTACTCGTAAACGTGAGGATGAGGCTTGCTCTGCCAAAATAACATTACGCATGTCCAAAGAAGGCTGCCCCGTCTCTGCTATTGTCGGTGTCTTTGCACTCCGCCGCCCTTCCCAAGACCACCCCTAGTGAGAGGACAGGAGGGTGCGGCGGGCTACCGGGGGAGGTTGGGGGGGGGGGGAGGCTTCTGTACGCGGTCACGCCGCTTTGGCACCAGCGTTTTGGTCGTCTTGAGTTGAGTCAAATCAGTACCGGGGCGAACAGAAGACACATTTAAGTGTAGTACAGTGGGAGTGGATGAGTTGAATTAATGATAATATATGTAATGTAAACAAGTAAGAATGACACGTGAATGTAAGAAAAAAGAAAAAGAATATTAACTTATACAGAAAAGAATATATTTCCTAGTATTACGAGGTACTAAGATATAAACGATTAATTGTGTACGGAATCCTGAAGGATAATGACAAATCCGGCAACTTGGGCAGCATTAGTAGAAAAGAGACATTCAGTACATTAAGTGGTTTTCGTGATGCTGGACGTGCCATGCATGACCTTCCTAAGGCCTAACTTCAGAAGTGGCTATGTAGAAAATGCATGAATTGTCAAAATTATGAAGGAAGACGAGAAAGATTGGTAGATAAAAAAACGCGTAACAATAATCTAGTAAGCCAATTTATAGATACTACAATATTTTAACAATATTATATTGGCAGGTGGTTAATTTTGAGCGGTAAATAAACTGTAAATTGTTTGTATTCTGTCCCTGAAAAAAAATAATTAAAAAGTTGAAATGTTAGCGATTTAAAGCAATAGTTTTCTTTGTATGACCTAAACTCAATATATTTCGTATTACATAATATTGATGCTGATGAAGGAGCCTACACCAAAACCAGCTTCGCCACCGTCTATAAACATCATTGCGTAGTCCACGCCCATCTCCAAGTTTGTTCACCTTTCCCTCGCTGTCCGAAAGCATTCACCCGACGAAAAGACCTTCCCGGGCGGCAACCCTTAAAAGGGACAGACCAATGGCCACCAAGTGCCGTAAACCGCTGTAAAATCCGAGGCAAAAGTGCTGGTACCTGGCTGCGGGACCACCGTGCTCGGAGGACGTTTGAAGTTGTGCCGAAGGGACTCGCCGGGCAAATGACTCGAGCGTCCTTTGTCAATTTCCGCTCCTGTTTGCAGTGACCCGCCACAACACCGCCCTCCCACGCCATTTTTTTTCTGTCCCCTCCTTCCCGGCCAGTGGCCCTTGCGAGGGGAATACACAAGCTGCATATAATTATGTATATAATGAAACAAGTATGAATGATGTGTGAATGTAGTGACAAATAAGAAAAAAAATCTCGACCGTTAATTAACAAACTCTGTATAACTATAGTATTCGCAAAACCGATCTTAGTGTAAGTTAGTAATGCCAAAGTGCAAGTAAGTTTAACTTTAGGACTAGTAGGTAAGACTTAGCTGTAAGAAAAAGCCCCTCCTCTAGCTGCTTAAGCCGCAAGGCAGCAGCTTATGGTTAATAATTTAAAGGAAATAAATTCCCCTTCTCCACAGGGTTATTGTGGAGGAGGCAACGAAAAAGAGCTGCATCCCTTATGCAAGAAAAGTTGGGGGTGATACTTTAATATACTAGCTTAACCTACAGAAGAGGTCAGTGTTTTTGCATGCAACTTAAGGTTCACTGACACAATTTTAATCTCCGGGAGCGTATATTTTCATAGCTTTTTTATTTATTTATTTATCGCCTTTTCCCCCTCACATTAACCTACTCATTCTTTCACCTTCATTCACACGCTCATACTTATATCCTTTTATACACATTTTTATTTACAGCACAACCATACTCGTCCGACTTACCGTTTGCAGTGACCCGCCACAACACCGTCCTCCCACACCATTTTTTCGGCCCCCTTCCCCCGGCCAGTGCCCCTTGCAAGGGCCGCGTCTTTTGTCAATTTTCGTCCCACTCCCGTTTCCACAACAGCGCCCTCTCACGCCAGTGGACGACACTGTTTTGATTGGTGTGCAACTCACCGTAGGCATTAGTATTCTGGGTGAGTCACTCAATTATAAGATCCAAATTGTCTTTTAAATAACTCGCAATATTGAGTCATAAAAGAAGTCATTACTTTTAATAAAAAAATCCCCGCATTAAATTCAAAGTACAGGTACGTGAAAATCAATTAACTCGGTATAATTTCAGTGCACGACATGAATACAAATATTTTTTTTTCAGAATGAATGTACTTCTTCGCACTCCAAGAAATGCACCCGCCCAAGTATGTTAAATATAGCGCATAATAAGACGATTTATTAGGAATTAGAAATGTGAATTTATTGCTTTGTAATGACAGATGATATCTAATTCACCTTATTTAGCGTACGGATTTCTCCAACGGCCATAAACGGTTATACAGAGTGCGCCAGAGAAACTTACTTATTTGAAAAAATTCCCGCGCGGTGAGTTGGGCGGTAGAGGGCGAGAAGGGGGCGTAATCTGGAGGTTTCACTGTGGGGTTATCTGGATGTTTTCATGTCGAACATTCGTGCCCACATGAAACCTCCAGATACGCCCTCTCGCCCCTCCTACCGCCAACTCACGGCGCGGAATTTATTCATAAGTAAGTTTGTCTGGCGTCACCCTGGTATTAACGAAAAACGACTTTCAGATTGAGAAACTTGTGACATTTACTGAGCCACAAACATTTCAGAGTTTCCCATCGGTACGCGAAATCCTTCTGACGTTTATTTCGTGACAGTACGTTTTGTTGGGATAGGACACTGTTTTAAGAAATACGAACTAGAGCGATCAGCTAATGGAGGGGGGGGGTAGTGAAATGTGAATCGAATCGATCGAGATCGCGCCTCGGATTCGCGCTTCCACGATACCTCGAAACTCTAAACACGCAATACTAAATTCGGAATGAACAAAAAAATCTTGAATATAATCTCATGATCACAATGCTCATATTCCCAGTCTGTATTCCAATATCTTCGATAGATCGGCGCGGAATATATAGAATACTTTACTTTATTTTGCCATGCTCTATAATTTGGAATATTTGTATATTTTGAATATATCTCTACATATTCGAATACCTTCTTGATCTCTAATGTTCGAGTATTTTCAAACGCCTCATAATTCTCCAATTCTCGGGGAACGGATACATTTGTCATGTACAGGCCTTCAAAAATGTTGAACCTCGTAAAACCATTGCTACTGCTATTACGTCTTTCCCCCTAGATACTACGTTTTCCCCTAGATACTACGTCTTTCAGAACCAGGGCAAGTTCTGATGATGCCACCGCCAAAACGTTTCTCGGATTTCCCTCGGTCACATGCCAAGAGGGTTCGTTGGAGATCGCACGCTCCGATGGACCACTGATTAACAAATCCAGGGCCGAGGGGTGGGGTTCAATTAATACGGAGGACCGGAAGGCTGAAGGGCGCAAGAGGTCGCTAACGCCATTTCTGATATCTCGAAAACTTCGTAACTTGAATTTAAAGCTCACGAAAACTATCTTCCTTATGACGAAATATCGGATACATCTTTTATCGAAAAATCGCAGTTTCTGCGAACACATTTATATCTGCGAGTAGCCAGTATCTCAATTTGAATATTCTACCATTTGTCCACTGGCTTGAACTCTTGAAACCTCGGTAAATTCCAATTCTCATTACGCGAATTCTTCGGAACAGCGGCGTTCTGAGATGCCACCCGCAGCCCGTTCTCTGCGATTCCACTCGGACCCGTGCGAAGAGGTTCCGTGGAGACCGGCCGCCGTCGGAAGGCCCCGCGCGGCGTATAGCCACTGCGCGTGATATTTCCGGCAGGGGCGGCCGGCCGATGGAGAGGGGAATAGAGTGAAATGAGCTCGGTAATCGGCCGCGGGCCGCTGTGAATCGCCTCGATTTCGCGCCGCCGCTTGGGGCGCGCAGGCGACCGCGCGTCCGCGACCGCCGCCGCCGCCACATTGTTGCGACGCGGGCGGAAACGAAAGTTGGGGAGGGGAGGAGGAGGGAGGGGCGGAAGTGGAGGGGTGGTGACGGACGAGGACGCTGCAAGGAGTTGCAAGCGCCGACGAGCTCGTTGGAGGGAAACGGCGGCAGTTGCGGAGTTGAAGTTGTGATACTTCTGGTACCTCTTTATTTTTTATAGTAAGGTGGATCCTAGCATTCGGCGAGTAGTGAGGGACGGCTCGTCGAATCACGAGGAGTGTGGATGGGTCGCCTGCTATTTGTAGAGCGGACAACATTCGGTGCTCATCTTCAGGCGGCTCCTCACATTCGGCATTCGGCGAATAGTGAGGGACGGCTCGTTGAAGCACGAGGGGTGAGGATGGGTCGCTTGGTAATTGAAGATCGGTGAACATTCGGTGCTCACCGTAAGGCGGTTCCACACATTCGGCATTCGGCGAATCCCGAGCAACTGCTCGCCAAATACCGAGTAGTGTGGTTGGGACTTGCTATTTGGAAAACGAATATTCGGTGCTCACCTCAAGGAGGCTCCACACATTCGGCATTCGGCAAGTAGGGAGCTACTGCTCGTCGAATCTCGTGAGTAGTGTGGATGGGTCGCTTGCTATTTCAACAGCGACGAACATTCGGTGCTCATGTTAAGACGTCTTCACACATTCGGCATTCGACGAAAAGCGAGAGACCGCTCGTCGAATCCCGAGTTGTGTGGATGGGTTGCTTGCTATTTGCCGAGCGACGAACATTCGGTGTTCACCCTACGATCGCGGGTCGATCTAGCGGTCACATCAAAGGAAGCAAACATTCGCGAAACAACAACTGCTCGGAACTGGGAGAGCAGACGGTCGCTACTCGGCGAATGCCGAATGTGTAGAATGTGTGCCTTTACATTCGCCGCTACCGGTGCCATATTTCTGGTACTTGAGATAACGATATTGTTCTTTCCGAAAATTACAAAATAAGTACCTATGCTGTTGGATCGATAATGAAGCGCTTGAATCACCAATCTTTGCGAAAATGCAGTCTTATTGGTGGGATTTAGCCAGCGGAAAAAATTAACTAAATGGATTTTTTCCAATGGCCAACCCCCTAAACAACACTTCATTATTGGTATATATTTATGGTCGTTAAGAATTCTCTATATATGCGAAAACTGATTATACGCATCACTGGTTGCGAATGTACAATTAATTTTGTTGGATGTGAACACGTCCGTTTTCTGACTATTCCACTTAGATCACGTCTCTGAAGACGTGACGATTTCTACCCACGCGCTTGCTCCGAGCAGCTGTTGGAGGTAGGGCTTTTTTTAAACAACAGAACCCAACCATCGTCCACGCGTACGTGTGTGCGTGCGTAGAGTGCGTGAGAGCACGCGTGCTGACGGCGCACGGCCGAGCGGAGCGCTGACCGCAGGCGTGTGTGCGTGCGCCGCGCTCGTCTTTTATTTGTGTCCGCTCAAAGCAAGCCGAGGGCGAGGGCCGCGTGAGGTAGGTCGCGACAGCAGAGGAACGTATATGATACAATTTTTCTTCGACAAAATTGCTATCGATATTACCTGTAGGACAACATCGATATATCGATGCAATCGAATCTCGAGAATCCATTAACACTTATATATGAATTGGTATAGTTACACAGGAAATTTGTCAATTAAAAAAGTAGATTCTATCGATTTTGAGAGACGATGTGGATTAGTATGGAATATGAAATAGTATTATAGATGCAATATGGCCTAGTATCAATACATGAATCAATTTTATCAGTTAAAAAATAAAAACCAGAAATAAAAATGAACACGACACACATCCTGTTAAAAAATAAATAAAAAATAAAATACCCTCAAAAATGTAAAAAAAAAAACAAACAAACGGCTGATTAAAGGTTTGATGACTACGGGATGAGAAATGGGTGAAGACATTTTGGTGGCAGAGTGGAAACAGGATGGGGACGTTGTACAAATGGCGCTGGAACAGATGCATGTAAGTGTAAATGTGTGCGTACGGGGAGAGGATAGGCCAAAGCTGAGGAAGGAAAGATCGCGCGCTGTCCGTGGCTCGTTTGTTAGGGTACTGCTCCGGTATTCGCCAGATGTTGATCGAAGTAACCACGAAACACTACCAATAAGAGCAGGCGGCGTCTAGAATTCTCTTCCAGACAGCGGCTGAATTCGACATAAGCCAGTATCTAAAATCCTGGACTCGAACCCTAGCTCCTCCCGGTGCGGACGGCCGCGGAGGGGGCGTGGGGGGGTGGGGGTGTGAGGTCCGTGTCCTCGTGGGAGCGGGGCTCACCTGCCGCCGAAGGCGTCGTGAGGATGAGGACGCGCGGCTTGCTTAATTAACGCCGGGTCGCCCCCTGCGACCCCGCGCGTCCTCCCTCATCCCTACCCCTCCACCCTCCTCTTCCTTCCCCCTCCCTTAGCACACGTGGGACAGAGGGCGCGGGAGGGGCCGGCGATGAAAAATAAAAGTTTGTATGCACGTCGCTCAGGGACCGTTATTTTGTTGCCATTGTCCAATCTTCTGCATTTTTACTAATACATTATTTTTTTTTTAAAAAATGTATATTTCAAAAAAATATACTTTTGTCGGTATTTTACTGTTTTGTTTGCTGAAAAAAAAAATAGTTAAAATCTTTTCTGAAACTACACCCTTTACAATTGACTAGAAACTCTAGAATCCATAAAACTAAAATGGTTGCGTCGAAAGTAACGCAAAATTGTGGGTGGAACTTCCCCAATTTCAAATTCTACGAGCCCATGTTTTCGTAGGGTCATACGGGTCACCCCCACCGCCGAACCTTCCCGCCCGTCCCCACCAGCCCCAACATGGGCGGGAGCCACGATAAGCATCTGGCGTCACCGGCCGTCGCTTCTGCCATTAAGAAGGGAGACCTCCGGGCACCTTCCCGTCGGCACCTCCACCACAGCGGGCACTCGCAACCGCCAGCCGCACCGACAGCCGCACACAATGGTACAAAGTGGCCACAAAACCTGGCCATAACGAGGAAGTTCAAAGTGCGCGTTCAGAAATTTTAATTACCAAGTGTTTTTTCAGATTGATTGATTAAGTTGATTGATTGATCAGATTGATTGATTGATCAGATTGATTGATCATATTGATTGATTGATCAGATTGATTGATTTATCAGATTGATTGATCAGATTGATTGATTGATCAGATTGAGTGATTGATCAGATAGTGATTGATCAGATTGATTGATTAAAAATTCTGAGCGTGTGAACTACTAAGGTCATTATTCGCAATAGTGTAGTGCATGTGTGTTCGATCAGGGGTGTCGAAGATCTTCCTCAGCTGAATGGCGAAATTCCGTACCGACCTAATCGTAGGCAAGTGAGGATTTACTCCCAACGAGTTATCTTCCACTAGCATGGCACTGCCCCAGCCGGTATAAGCACCAAACTCCCGGCATGTGTGGTAGTGTAGTGCATGTAAGTGTAAGTGTGTGTAATATAGGGAGAGAATAGGACAAGGAAGGGATACGAAATATCTCTTGCTGTCCTTGGCCCGTTTGTTAGGGTACTGTTTTGGCATTCGGCTGGTATAGATCGGAAAAGCTATCTATGCTGCTAAATGTTCTTATTTATCAAGCACAATATCGTTAAGCAGAATACAATAAATTTAGTTGCACAATTTTTTACAAACATTTCACTGCAATACTGCATATCGAGTTTTAATTTTTTTTCAGCGACCTCGAAAATACTTACACCCTTTATTCAACACGTGCTTAATTTTTTGTGCCAATCAGCCATTTTGAACAACCAAATTTCATTGTAGTGTTCTGATTGTGCGATTTCAAAAAGCCATAGACACCTACACATAATACCTACTCGTCGATAACTACGCTCACGTTTTGCAATTACGGCCAGGGTTTTGAGCGTTTCGCAGTACGGCTCGCCGTTTGGTTAAGCTCTGCACCGTCGCAGCCCCCTGACGCTTATTTCGCCAATCACCCCATCACGCAACCGCCCATCGCAAATGTTTATCCCCGAGCGAGGCCTTTGAAGGTAACTGGACTCTTGATTCATGGCAGATCTCCTCCACTGCCTGATACCTGCGATTATCGCGCTGTTTTTTGTTTTTTTAACATTATGTTGCTGACGTGAGGTAAATGCCGAGAGAACATGCGAACAAAAACGACAGATGAAATACGTGCATGTCAAAAGCTTTGTTTTGGTATTTTCTTTTCTTTAGTTTTCGAGTTCCGTATGCAGTTCAGTGAGTTAACAAAGTTATATATAATGCACTGTATTATTCATGTATGTTTATATTTATATTATATTATAACCATACAAAATTAGATCAATATTACACATAATTCAAGACATCAATGAAATGCATTTGAACTGAGAAGAATTAGATTCTATTTGAAAAGTGTTTACGTAAAAAAAACAACGAATATTTTGTTCAACAAATACAATAATTATAGTATTTTATTGTTATGCTATTATCGAGGATCACAAACTACATATGAATTTGGTGTTGCTTACATGAGCGTAATGCTGATGGACCATGCGAACCAAGTGCCGTGACCCGTTTGATAGGGTAGTACTACGGCATTCGCCTGGTTTTGATCGGAGAAACCACGGAGCAATACCGATCAGAGCAGCCAGCCGCTAGAATTATCCTTCTAGCTATTTACTAACGTCGACAATCCGTAATCGTCGGGTAGCAAACTGTAGGACCTCCCGGCCAACGTCGCTGCAGTGACAGTGGCCAATGCATGTTTGAGTGATAGGCGTCTCTTACGCATTCTTTTTCTCTTTTATTCAACAAAACAATTTTTTTTTACTTAGGCTCTCAGTATCAACCGTTTCCTTCGTCGACCTCACCTTCATTTACACGATCACCTCTCTATTTTTTTTTTTTTTTTTTTTCCTTTTTTGTTTTATGTGACACGTGTTAGCTAATGTTAAAGGGCGTGTTCATCAGACAACACATCTACTCGTCATGTGCGCACCTGGTCAATACGGCTACTTTTCCGGCGGGTTCCTCTCCCCCAGTCAGCACGCGTGACCAACACCGCGCGTGACACGTGTCCTCGCACGTGAGCAACCAAACACCCCGCAGGCGTTCGGCGGCTCCTTCGTGTCGTCATTGTGTAAGTTGACTCCAACGAGGTGAATACGGAATAAGTCCCGGACTACTCAGCGAAGAGATTTACGTTTCATTTACATTTCTTCCAAAGAGTCTTCCGCGATTTTTTTTCAACTTTCCTGTGGGTATAGCGTGTATGCATCCGGGCGAATTCGTGGCTTTTTAAGAATGAAAAAATCGCCGTTCGCATTTTTGCAAGTGAAGTAAAGTCGTCGGTCCCATGTAGACGATTTCGCAAAATAACTGCGGATTATAGTATTAAATACTTTACTTACTTATGACTGAAATGAAATTTGCTACATCTTCATTGGTTGACGGTTTGACTGTATAACTACCACAAAACATCAACCTTTGAATATCACTTTGTGACTTAATACTCATATCTCTTCACATATCATAGTTTTAGTTACATTCACTTATCACTAGTATAATGCTTCTTCTTTCAGCATGAATAATATCGGGCGACAAAACGTCCTCGGCCAAAATGGCCTTGGTCATAGGGTTTTTTTTGTCGGCGCTCAGTCATTAGAATCTTTAAAACGCGTTCGTACAACTATTAAAATAAAATATATCATACATATATATTTATTATGATTTTTTTCTATTGAAAATCTGCTCATTGATACAAAAATGAAAAGGCACCGAGTTTTTATTCTAACTATTTCTAGTGGCAAAAGTAAGAAATAAATGAATCGCTATTGTGCCCGCTCTTCACGATTTTTCTGAAGGGGAAATACTGAATACAGAAGAGAAAATACTTACACCCAATTTTTCACCAGAAGGAAACTTTAGCCAGATGTTACAGGCACATTTTGCGGCGGACATGAGGGATTCTTATAGTGATCGATGCGTCTGGAAATACGAGTCTGTATATTCGTATTATGTATTATTATTATTATTATTATTATTATTATTATTATATTCGTATATTAACATATCTCAGTATCTGTAAAACACGAAATTTGAGGGGGGGGGTCTGCACCAACCGATTCCAACTACGTAATACGTAAGTTCGTGAGATGCACACAACGTGAAGCAAGGGGTTACCCTGCTCCCCATCCAGAGACACCCTATCCACACCATCCTATCTCCCTTGCGCCCGCGACGCGTGCCCGCTACACACAGGTGACACGTGTCCTCGCACGCGGACGAAGAAAAACCCGACCTGAAGGCGCCACGAGATCGGCAGCTCTTGCGTCACTCTTCTCTCCCTCCCTCCCTCTCCTCCCCTCTCACTCTCACACATCCGTGTGTCTCTGTCCCTCTTGCGTCTGGGTGGGCCTGTGGACCGGTTCCTGCTTCCTCCTGCGAAGAGCAGGGCGAAAAGGGAAGCCCTGACGCGTGTGCTAGGGGTGAATTACTCACGCGGGGAACAGGTGCGCTCTCACATACACGCGACAACCAGTTTTACCTCGATCCCGTGTACCAACTTACTACCATCAATTTTTACACGTTTCTCCACATATTCTTACATAAAACAAGCGGCCGCTCGTTTCTCACCGAATATGTGGAGCCGCCTTTACAGATTAAGAAATTATTACTTCTATTGTACTCTCAATTTTGATTAGATACATCCATACCAGACATCGAGAATCTTACCAGTTGGGAGCTTAGAGCTTGTCCCGGCCGGGATGGTACCTCACGTATGGGAGATACATTGTTAGGGAAAAAGCTTACCCGGCGTTTCTGCGCAGGTCGGTGGTGTATCTCGCCAACCAGCAGGGGAAGGTGACTGCCACCTCTCGATATAATAACATGCACAACACTTACGGGACTAGATTCTCCAGCAGTAGGGAGATAACTTGATAGCGAAAGTGCCCATACGGCGTTTTGGCGTAGGTCGGTACTGGTTCTCGCCAACCATGCAGGAGAAGGTCACTGCCACCTCTCGAAATAAAATAACATGAACCACACTAACGGGACAAGTCCTTAGGAAGTATAGAGATACCTTGTTAGGGAAAATGCCCACACGACCTTTCAGTGTAGGTCGGTGCTGAATCTCGTCAACCACCAGGTCACTGCCACCTCTGTATATAATAACATTCACCACACTTACGGGACTTGAGTCCTTAGCAGTTGACGCGTTGTGAATCACATTTCCGTAAGTATAGTGCATGTTTTCGTCGCGGGAGGTTGGGCGATAATCTTCTGATTAATTTCGAATAACCGTGTAAGCAGAGAATTCCTCGCGTGTACTGGCGTTTTACTCAACAAAAAACGCAGCACGCGTCCAGGCACAAATTACTCGCGCGGCCAACAGGTGCGTCGTCGGGGAGACCAGTGGAAGCGGCAACCAGTTTTACGCTGCGGACACTTCCCCCACTCCCACCCCACCCCGTCCGACCTGTGAACAATCCGGCACCGCGTGTAATTAACTCACGAGATGAGCCGCCCGGTTTGTTACCCCGCGCGTGGAAGCTGTCTGCAGCTGGGGCAACGCGACGCCCAGTTAGGGTGCGGACCGAGTGCATTTATTTAGATTGTTTCCGACCGTACTGATTGTGTCCAGTCACATCAGCTACTATGGTCATCACTCCCGGTATTGTAGTGAATATTTTATTCCGGGAGGAGGCAATGTTCTACGCCCTCCCTCTGGATACAGATATCCAGCACCGACCTATACACCGAAATGTCGTATAACCTCAGCGGCGCAGCACCCCAACCGAAAATTGTTTTAAGCTCCAGACCAGTCTCCCGGCATGTGAGGTATTGTAGTGCACGTAAGTGTAAGTGAGTGTAAGTAACGGGTGGGGAGAAAACAGGGAAAAGGAAGGAAAGATCGCGTGCGGTCCGTGTCCCGTTTGTTAAGGGACTACTCCGGCATTTGCCTGGTGGTGATCGGAGAAACGTTCTATTGTGCGATTTCAAAAACCCATAGGCGTAGCACCCTTGTCTACCCACATAACCTCACCCTAAGCACTCTTTTAGATACGCTTACGCTCAAAGTTTAATATGCACAATATAGACGGCCCAAAGGCCGTTTTGAGCGTTGTATCGCTAGTACGCTTTCGCTTCAAGAAGTTTTGGGTTTAAAGAACTCTGCACGTTCGTCGCGCCCCTAGATCGCCTTATAACTCCGTCCTCAATCCGAGCAAATTGTCACATCATCCAGCACCCACCAGAGCCCATCGCAAATAGAGGTGAGTCATACATTAACCAAGACTCGAGCCGCTCTACGAAGGAACTGGACTCTGATTCATGGCAGATCTACTCCACTGCCTGATACCTAGCGATTCAATCGCGCTGTTTTTGTTTTTTTAACATTATGTTGCTGACTTTGTGGCATAGGTAAAGGCCTGCCTCAGAGAACATGCGAACAAACACGACAGATGACAATAATCGTAGCTTAATGTTCAAAAGCTTTGGTTTTTGGTATTTAACACTATTCCTTTTCTTATTAAGTTTTTCTGCAGTAATCCCGTATGCAGTCAGTGCAGTTAAACAAAGTTAATACCTTAATGACACTGTAACTTATTCATGTATTTATATTAATTTATATTACCTATATCACTTCCTAACAACTTCATACAAAATACATCCAATATTACACATACTTCAAGACATCAATGAACATGCATTTTGGAACTGAGAAAGAATTAGATTTCTATTCTGAAACGTGTTTACGTAATAAAAAACAACGATTATTTTGTTCCAATTCAAATATCACAATAATTATAGTATTTTTATATAGTTATGCTATTATCGAGGATCACAAACCTACATATGAATTTTGGTTTGCTTACATGAGCGTAATGCTGATGGATCCATGCGAACCAATGCCGTGACCCGTTTGAATAGGGTAGTACTACGGCAATTCGCCTGGATTTGATCGGAGAACACGGAGACAATACCTCTTGATTCAGAGCAGACAGCCCGCTAGAATTATCCTTCTAAGCTATTCTACTAACGTCGACAATCCGTACAATCGTCGGGTACAAAACTGTAGGACCTCCGGCCAACGTCGCTGCGAGTGACAAGTGGCAATGACATGGTAGCTGTGACTAGAAGTGTAGCCGTCGTCCTTACGCATTTCTAATTATCTCTCTTATTCAACAAAACAATTTTTTTTTACTTAAGGCTTCTCAGTTATCACCGTTCTCGCTAATCAGTCCGCGGACCTCACCTCACTTAACACGAATCACCTCATCATCATTTTTTTTTTTTTTTATTTCCTATTTTGTTGATTTGTTGTATCATTATTTCCCTTTTGTCGTGTATCGCATGCACGTATCTAGCTAACTTGTTAACCAGGGCGTCCGTTCATTCAGACACAACCACTATCTATACATCGTGGCAGTTGTGTGCATCTCAGGTCATTACGCGCTAACTGATATATTCGGCGGGTTCCTCTCCCCCAGTCCGCACAGGCGTGACCAGCACCACGCGCGTGACACTCGTGTCCTCGCATCGTGAGCACCAAAAACACCCCGCAGGCGCGCGGCGGCTCCTTCGTGTCGGTCATTAGTTGGAAAGTTGACTCAACTGAGGTGAATCGGAATAAGTCCCGGACTACTCGTGAAGAGATTTACGTTTCATTTGACAACAAATTTTCCAAAAAGGCTTTCCGCGATTTTTTTTTTATTTCCCTGTGGATTAGGCGAGTATGCATCCGGGCGAATTCGTGCCTTTTTAAAGAAATGAAAAATCCGCCGTTCGCATTTTTGGCAAGGGAAGTAAAGGCGTCGGTCCCGCATGTACACGATTTACAGTTCAACCAAAATAACTGAGGATTCTATGGTACTAAATCTACTTTTTGAGACTTACTTATAAACATACATGCAAATGTATGCTTCTATGCTACATCCTTCCAATCTGTGTCTAAGATCCAAAGGATCTGAAGACCTTGACTCTATTTAAGACTATCGTTAAATACTTCATCGACCAATAGAATCATCAACCTTTGAAATCTTACTTATGGATGACTATAAAAGTAACTAAACATTTATCCTCCTTGCACATACCATCAATTAAGTATTTAGTATTACCAGTCTTTCAAACGCATCGGTATCCACCAGTATACTGGCCACGGTCACTGCTTCTAAACTTTTCAGGGCAATTGATTAATACGGAAGGCGACAAAGCGTCCTTCCCGGACACCAAACGCGCCAATATTTAGAATCGCTTAGAGAGATCACCTGCCCGCTTTGTACGGCCGCTAATTGATTAGAGTATACGTGATTAAAAACAGCGTCTGCTGTCTGCCATACTATTAATTAAAAGAAAAATATCATATCACCACTGAGATATTTACTATGATACAGGTTATTCTTTCTATTGAACACATTCAAGTCTGCACGATTTGATGGGATTATCTCCGAAATCTTAGAAGAAGGCACGTAGTTTATTATTGTCTAAACTTATTTTCTAGTGGCAAAAAGTAAGAATACAATTGAATTCGCTACTTGTCGCCTGATCTTTTAACGATTTTTTTCTGAAGGGGAAATTACTGATAACAGAGAGAGACAAGGCACTAATAAAACATAGGTGTACTAACTCTTCTCTCTGGTCTCACATAATTCCATCTTGCAAGAAGGACAGACAGTTAGCCGAGATGTGTACACGGCACTTTCTGCAGTCGGGACACAGAAGGCATGGCTTATAATAGATATTACGAAATTGCGTCCGAGGGAAAATACGAGTCTTCGCACTACTCTTGAGTATTCATTTACTATAATTATATACTATATTTGGATGATATGTAATGATTTAGTGTCTTAGTCATATAACATATCTCAGGTATCTGTAAAACACGTACATAGTAGGGCCCAGGTCACATTGCACGGCAAACAGACTATACACCAACCACAACCTAAATAAAGTTAACGTTCGGGAGTATCGAACACACTAGGGAACCCTGAAAAACTTCAAATTCTTGGTTCCCCAAACTACCGGTCAACACAAGTATGAAGCAATAGGGGGTACCCTGCTGTTACTCCAATAATATACCTAACAAACTATTTACGATTGGGCATGGGACTCTAAAACTCAAAACTCTGGCTAGAAACCTGAGGGCCATCAATTCATTTATTATCACATGTGCTCCAAGAGCCACCCTATCCACACCATTCTAGGGCTACTACTCTCCGCGTCCTCAGCAGAGTAGCGCCGGTAGCCGCTACACACGGAGACGCTTAGCACCGCTCGCACAGCTCAACATCGAGCACCGCGACCCGTAAGAAAAAAAACCCGACACTAGAACGAGCGCCCACCCGAGCATCGGCAGCTCTTGCGTCACTCTTCTCTCCACTCCCTGTACCCAAACTCTACCTCTACCATCTCCACCCTCTTCACTTCATTCGTGTGTCCAACGTCTGCTCCACTCTGTGCGTCTGGGTGGGCCTTAGCCGTCGGACCGGGTCTCGCGTCAGCATGTCGCTCCTAGGCGAAGAGCAGGGCGAGAAAGGGAATGGCCTCATTGTACGCGTGAGTATGCCCTAGCGCGGTGAATCTTATCTCACAAGCGGCGGTAACAGGATGCGCCAGCTCTTACTTCAAAAACATCGGCTGACAATCAGAAGTTATTACCCTATGATTCTCCGGAAGATGTACCAGGACTGGTACTACCTCAATTTTTACGATACCGCTTATGCCTCCACTATTCTTACATACAAAACAAAAGCGCCGCCTCGTTCTAACACCGAATATGTGGAGCCGCCTTTAACAGATGTAACGGAAACTTATTACTTCTAAATTGTACTACTCGTATATTTATTATTGATTAGATACATTCAATATACCAGAACACATCGAGAATTCTTACCAGTTGGAGCTTAGAGCTCCTGTCCCGACGGATGGGTTATCCTCACGTATGGGGGATACACATTCGTTTAGGTGGAAAAAGCATAATACCACGGAACAGTTTTCTGCGTGAGTGTCCGGTGGTGTAATCTGCGCGCCACAGCAGGGGGGAAGGTGACTGCCACCTCTGCGATATAATAACATGCACACACTTACGGGACTAGATTCTTTTTCCCCCCCCCCCCAAGGCAGTAGGGAGATAAACTGATAGCGAAAGTGCCGCAATACGGCGTTTTTGGCGTAGGTTCGGTAATGGTCTCAGCCAACCTGCAGGAGAAGGTATGCCAACCTCTCGAAATAAAATAAGCATGAACCACACTAACGGACAAGAGTCCTTAGAAGTATAAAGATACTTTGTTAGTGAAAATGCTACCGAACGACCTTTCAGCGTAGGTCGTGCTGGACTTTTCGTCCACCACCAGGTCACTGCCACTTGTAATATAATAACATTCACCACACTTACGGACTTGAGTCCTTAGCAGTTGAAAGCGTTGTGAATCACATTTCCTGTAAGTATAGTGCATGTTTCGTCGCGGAGGTGGGCGATAATCTTCTGATTAATTTCGAATAACGTGTAAGCAGAGAAATTCCTCGCGTGTACCGGCGTGATACTCAATCAAAAAACGCAGCCACGCGTCAGGCAATAATTACTCGCGCGGCCAACAGGTGCGTCGGTTCGGGGAGACCAGTGGAAGCGGCAACCAGTTTTTTACGCTGCGGACTACTTCCCCCCAACCCCACTCCCACCCCGTCCGACCTGTGAACAATCCCGGCGCGTAATTAACTCACGGAGATGAGCCGCCACGGTTGTTATCCCGACGCGTGGAAGCTGTCCTGCGCTGGGGCAACGCGAAGGCCCCAGTTTAGGGTGGCGGACGCGAGTGCATTTATTTAGATTGTTCCGACCGTACTGATTGTGTCCAGTCACATCAGCTACTATGGTCATCACTCCCGGTTGTAGTGAATAAGTTTTTATTCCGGGAGGAAGGCAAGTGTTCTACGCCTCCCTTGTTGGATACAGAATACCAGCACCGACCTATACACCGAAATGTCGGTATAAACCCTCAGCGCACAGCACCCCAACCGAGAATTGTTTTACGCTCTAAACCGGTCTCCCGGCATGGTGTGGTGTTGTAGTGGCAAAATGTAAATGTAAGTGAGTGTAAAGTAAGGGTGAGGAGAGGGAGGGATGAGGAAGGAAAGATCGCGGTGCGGTCCGTGTCCGTTTGTTAAGGGACTCTCCGGCATTTGCTGGTGGTGATCGGAAGAAACCTAGAAAACTCCGACCAGAGCAGCCCAGCCGCTTTTGCGAATTATCCTACAGACAGTGCCTGACTTCGACAAACACAGCTATCTAGCTATCCAGCTGCTGAGTGATGACAATGGCTTGGTTCTGTGCCAGAGAGGACTGTTGGGTTGGATCACGGGCCTGCAACCGGGTCGTGAGTGAGTGAGTGGATATTTTTTCGGGTTTGTCAACTACTCCAGGAATAACTCCGCGTACGTAAAAAAATCCTTCGTAAAGCCTTCCTTCGGAGGGGAAGTAAAGACACGGCTGTCCCATGTTCGTAGATTTACTTGCATGTAAAAGATCAATCAAGGCCTAAATGACGGCCCTGAGCCTAAATTCAAATCGCCTGTTTCTCGCGCCAAGAAATACCTCTTTCTACTCGCTAGTTGGTGAATGGAGCGTAGCGAAATTTGTGTGGTCAGACGGAAAGA
>BOPP01000284.1:388188-409311 GCA_017312745.1 Gryllus bimaculatus
GCGGGCCTGATGGCCCGAGTCTCGCCACGTAAAATAAGGCAAATTCAATTCAATTCAATTCAATACGTATAGTGCATATGCTGGAATGTTAGATCTGATACCTCCAGATACCTTCTTCATCCGGGATAAGCTCTAAGCTCCCGTCGTGTAAGGGAAGAGGAGGGGCAGGGGTAAGGATGAGATGATAGCGCGCGGCCCATGACGCGTTTGTCACGATTCTATTCCGGCCTGATATTGTTTCGAAAAACCAAGGAAAACTACCGATCAGAGCAGTCGGCCACTAGAATTCCCCTCCAGCAAGGAGCTGAATTTAACGTATAGCTTCATTTAGCCAGTCAGACGTTTGTTGCCACTGAGCCATTTCCTGCCGTTCCACAAGCAATCGTTACGAGCGAGGCTCAAAGATGTGATTGATGACAGACGAAATGCTGAACGCGGGCGATCCGCGTTGAGTGATGGGCGGTCGGTTCGGGCGGAGGCGAGCGGCTGCGTGCGTGCGTGCGAGGGCGACCTTCCCAGGGGGCGAAGCGACTTCCGCGGCCTTGCCCCTGCCCCCTCCCCCCTCATCTCGCTCCCGGTGCTCTGCTTCGGCCACCGGACCGGTTCTGTTCTGTTCTTCCGATCGCTGACCTCACACCCACACCTCCCCACGTGGGCCCCGCACGTGGATATACTACGACGCTTAGGGCCCCACAACCATTGAAACAATACGAACGCTTGGGGCCCCACCACTGCTTTTATTTGTTCGCTTATTTCTTTCCCTTTCTTTCTTTAATAATTTAGCATATACGATAATATGAACGTGTTCAATTAATAATTTAGTATGTACGATATTATGAATGTGTTCAATTAATAATTTAGCATATACTATAATATGAAACGTATACAATCTACGTTAAAATAGCAAACAACGTTACGACACAAAGAAATTGATACAATTTTGATAGAATCTTTATTTACTAGAAGTGAGTAAAACCTTATTCGTTAAAGGAAGTTTATAAGACCTAGAAAATGATGGAGGAAAAGGGAAAAAAAGCAGGTCAAGGTAGTCGGTAGTCGGTAGAGAAAAGAAATCTAAAACTAAACACTTGTTTGCATTCTCCCCAAACGTAACTGCACTTGAATCAATATTCAATTTTTTCTGCTCCGAAAAGAACCATCCAAGTATTTTCAGACCTTCTGCCTTTTAGTACGAAGATTGCATTAAAAACATTGTGGAAAATTCCCTAGAAATAATGTTTTGATAGTCCGATAAATGAAAGATATTGAGAATTACATTTGATGATTTACAATTTCATTGCATTTCTAATTAATCCTTCATACGATTAACGACAGATTTTAATTTAACGACGAATTACAACTCTGGACTTCACGCCTCGCCAACAACTCCAACCAGCGGTGGGACCGGGCCGTAGGGTCAACACGATATGGTTCAGCGACCCCCGCGCAACACATTGATGACCATACATCATCCCATCCATTACCTGCTACCGGGCGAAACTAATAGATTCAAGCGGTGGGACGTAAATTTAATAACCTCCCTCGAGAAGACAGTCTGGGGTAATTACTAACGACCTCCCTCCCCGGTCGGAGATGAAGTGGTCAGTGGAGGCAGAGTCGACTCTGCAAAAACCGGCTACGGGCCCGCGCATATTAAGAAGTCGTTTGCCATCCTATACACTTATTAGTCATTCGATGCTTAAACTGCTGTTCATCACTTATGGGAACGTCTTCTTTGTTTTTTCGGAGCTGAACAGGCGCCTAGATGTCGATGCATCTGAATCAAGGACGGTTGGTAAGTTCGAGCAGGATTTGAAACGCAGGATTTGAATTTGGAATTTGTAGGGGAGGATTTGAATCGGAGTATGAAGAAGTCGTTTGGTATCCTATACACATATTAGTCATTCGATGCTTCAATTGCTGTTTATCACACATGGGAACGTCATTTTTTTTGGAGCTGAACAGGCGCCTAAATGTTGATGTATATGAATCAGGGATGGTTGGTAAGTTTGATCAGGATATAAATCGGAGGTCTTTGTTTTTATTGTGCTGTTACTCTAGTTCATAATCAGTGTTTTAGCTCAGGAAATTGAATTGAAAATAGTGTGCACTGCTTTGAAAGTAAACGTTTTTGTCACTTTACATTGCAAGATGTAAGTGACGAACGTGGAGAAAAAAACGCATCATGTAATAGACAGTTTTTCTTTTCAGTGCGGAAAGAAATTTAAATAAAAAGCATAAAGTAAAAGCACCTTTCGAATTATAATATTAGAGAGAACGTAAATTCTTGTACGAAATAGGCTAAGTGAATTTCACTATGAAGTTATATCATACAAAACTCGTAACTATCTGATAATATGACAAACGTCTACATTAATGATGACATCGTTTACATGGCTGGGGCATAAGTGGAAAACAACTGAAATATATGGGCCCACATTACAAGCAAAGAGAAAACATTAGCATTTATGAATTACAGAACTTAGCCTACTGCGGTTTTTGTGGTTTCATCCACCCCAAAAATTTAGTCACGTTCGCAACATATATTTCTGATATAATCAGCCCGAAGAAAAACACTGAGAATACATTTCCGTTTCTGAGATGAGTGTGGGCCCACGGAGCCATAAATTGTTTTCAAGATAAGTGAGGCGATACCCTTGTAGGGTCTCGAACCAGGAACCCCCCTACCCGGTCGAGGAGCTCTCGAGATCAAGGCCCTCGCGAAACATCTACGCATCGAGATTTCTCATACGCGCCCTCCTCTCGGCCGTTCTTTGTTGGCACGAAACAAAAGACAGGTCGCCGTTGGGAAAATGGCGTCTGTAGATTTTGCTCACGCGGGATATGCGTCGTCGCTACATCTGAAATAATCTCTGAACAACTAATGTTTTTTGTGGTGCATTTTTAGTTGAAGACTCAGCAAAAGCACTAATAAATAGCAAATATTCTTATACATAGAACAGTAATTTAAAAGATTGGTTGAAACAATAATGAGGCAATTTTGCTTAGTTTTTTTGTTTTGAACAAACATCGTTGAGACATTGATCCTTTTAGTACTTTGCGTTTGGTAAATTAAAGCTCATCTGGATACAAAGAAGGCCATGACCCTGATATCTAAATCTCAATAACTTTGGTTCCAAATAAACTGAAGCATTTGTTTTGGTTGATAATCTTATTTGTATTGTTTACGTATCATACACTACTCGAAAGTAACATGTTTCAACCTCGTGGTAACTTCATTACGTTTTTCTTCAGGTTTCAAATCGGAACGCGCGAGTTTCGAGCCAAGGACCGCTAGAAACGCACGAACACGCATCATCTCGCGTCCTCATCTGCCTCATTAAGAGGAGAGAGCGACGGCAGCGACACTGGCGGCCGATGCCGCGATATTCGGGGTTCTCACAGCAAGAAACAGGACCTCCGGTGGCCGAGGCAGCATCTGTTATTATGGTAATGGAGAGAAGATATCACATAGTTGAGAGGCAATCTTAGACAAATGAATCTTTGAAATACATCTTTATTATTTAATTCTTTATAATAAGATCTAATTATTACATAATTTAGTTTTATCATATCCTAAATTGCGAGTCGTCGTGTAACAATTATCTAAGCGTCAGTATTTTACACTTCACACGACACGTCGCTCGCGATAGGTCGGTCGCTCACCGCGTCATTTCCGGTAACAGAACAGGTAGAGAGAGATACATTTGACTAAACTGTTTTCTTGATGATTTTTTAAATTATTTCAGTTAGGATTATTCTGACAACCTGCGAATTCAGCGCTATATAAGATCGCACTATTTAGGAGCTCTTTCCCTCTAATATAAAATTAAGCGCGGTGAGCTTACGAATCACTTTAGTCCGACGTTGAAGAGTCTTGACCGATAGGGGCTCACGAGCAACATCGGTGCAATGGATGATGAGACTGAATGAACCACAGAAGCTGCATTTGGAAGGACGTGGGGAGTGATTATTGAATTGAATTAATGCCTTAATTTACGTGGCGAGACTCGGACCATCAGGCCCGCACTTCCGTCTGACCACGCAAACTTCGCTACGCTCCTTTCACCAACTAGCAGGACAGGAGTATTTCTTGGGCGAGAAACAGGCAATTTGAATTTAGCTCAGAGGCGTCATTTAGGCTGAGGATCTTTACATGCAAGTAAATCTACTACATGGGACAGCCGGTTTTACTTCCCCTCCGAAGGAAGGCGTACGAAGCATTTTTTCTCCCTCAAAAATCAACGGCGTCGATCGATTTTGAACCCGCCAACTT
This sequence comes from Gryllus bimaculatus, assembly GCA_017312745.1. NCBI lineage: Eukaryota > Metazoa > Arthropoda > Insecta > Orthoptera > Gryllidae > Gryllus > Gryllus bimaculatus. Next base: position 392,465 of record BOPP01000284.1, read on the forward strand.
GGTACAACAGTTCGATACCGATACGGTATCACAACGTGGAAAAGACCTCAATACTAAAAATCTGTTGGCGTAGCCAAGCGAAAATCGCCCGTCGTGTTTCGACCTCCTCCAATCGTTGATCACGCTCACCATTTCCGGCAACCCTGCCCAAGTGCACACGTGTGTTTCTGAGGGGTGCGTGAGAGCGTGAATAGCTTCGCGAGAGGCAGTAGCCGCGTACCATCCGAAGCATTCGGCTGTCGGAGATGTGTAATGACCGGGCCATCGTCCATCTTCACGGGACCACCTCCCCCTCCACCGCGACCGGCCATTGTTCGGCGGCGTGACGTCACGCGCGTAGGTGGCGCTGCGGGCGGTCGCGGGCGAAGGTCGCCTTTTCCGGGTCGCGAGGCCTAACCGAAAAGTTTCTTGTTGGAAAGTAATAATAAAATTGTTGGAATTTTCTTATCAAGGGCCACCATCTACGATCAAGCGCGGCACGCATGCCTGGCTTGTGACGTTTGTAAATTTGTCGCCGCCGCCGCAGCTGTGGAACAGTCAGTGGGAAGTACGCGGCGGCGACAGATTTACAAACGGCACAAACCAGGCTTGTAAGACTCGGTTAAATGTGAATGGGCCCTTTAAAAACGAAAATTTCGACGAAATGTTTTGTTACTACAAACGGTAAAAATAATGTTTTTATTAGACCCGTCACGAAAGTTTAGCGGTGCTTCATAAAGCAGCAGTCTTACGCGTATTATTTGTAATATTATGAATCATTATAAAGGTTATACAAATATTATATTTTTACGAAAAATTTAGTAAGTATACTGGTATATATAAATAATTATCCTGATGTATTTATGCAAGTAAGAAAATTTCTCAAAATAGTTTCCGGAAATTACACAATTCGAAAATTATACTGCAAGCGTATAAGCAAAAAACGGCCAACTCACCCAACCTTTGATGCAAATTAAATCTTGTGTTGCACATCTGGAAAACTCACCTGTAAACAAAAGGAAAACATCTATCACAAAAGAGCTCACACAGAATAGAAGTCCTATTGAGAAAATTAGGTAAGTATTTTTCCAACAATCAAAGAAAATAGTTTGAAAAAATGTAATAATTAGTAAAATATTTTACGTAAGAATAAGGAAACTGGGTTTCCAAACACCACATCAACTCTGAAAAACACAAATATCTAAAAAAAAAACACAAACAGAAGGTGAAAAATAAATCCGCACTCACTCATGAATAAACGTACGTATCTTTGGCATCTCGAATATGGACAAATAGAAAACATTACGCGAAGAACAAATAGTGGATATTGACTTTTATTCTTTACAATACGAAGTCAGTATTCCCTACACCCAAACTAATAGAGTATCGCTCAAACACATTTCTTATCAACAGTCTCCTCCACAAGTCTAAGCAATTCTTCTTTTTTGCATTCCACCGTACGCTAGCGGTTTCTTCACAGAAGAACGAGGGTGGTGCCGTCCCAGACCAGCTGGAGTCCAGTTTCCTTATATGGAAAGGCTACTATGGGAAGTAAATCTCCAGAAGTCCACGAGAACAGCTTCTCAGCTGTTCCCAGTCGGAAAAAACGAAACGCGAAAGAGAGAAAAAAGAAACACGACTTCTTTAAATGCGAGATGACAAGGTACCAGTAGCAGCAAGATACGGAATATCTGCGACACGATGACACGGCTTGCTACTCGAGGTTGACGTAGTGCTGACGTTGCGTTCTGGTCGAGATTGTTACGAGATCGTCTAGTGATCGATAGGTTTGAAAAAAACAGACATGAACTTCTGAACTTCGGTCAGAAGATTTTCGCACGAGTACGATGTAGTTGAAACGGAGAAGCGCATCAAGGAAACATCTATTTTTTAGAGAAAAACAAACAAACAAACAAACAAACAAACAAACAAAAACAAACGAAAATCACATGAGTGGCCAAGGTGAAGATTACGAGGGAACTCCTTTTAATGTTTATTATTATTATTATTATTATTATTATTATTATTATTATTATTATTATTATTATTTGTGTGATTATTTCGATGTTCCAGATTTTATTCTTCTTTGGCTGGTGAAAGAAGCGTGTAAGTTACAAGAATGTTGGCAAGCAAGGAAGATAAATCAACTGACAGGTAAATACAAATTACAATAGCTGGTGTATTGACCAAAACCAAGAAAACAAAATAAACAACAAAAAGAAGAATATTATTATCCTTAGATGAACCGCGCAACAGTCGTATGGTTCAGAATTTCCACGCAGCAATCGACCCGTCACATTTTATTCCTATCGACAGTCGCATTTTTATAACGCCACTTTATCCCGTCTATCCCTTATAACTAAGCGTATCCCCAATACCCAGTCGACATCACGAAAGAACGCCTCGAGTAGGAGAGAGGTTTCGACTAACGGGGAAGTTCCCTACGAGGAATTCGCCGCGTAATCGGCTTGCGCCCGAATTTAGCCACCAGCGCTCACGCAGCCCGCCGCGGCGAAACGAAAAAAAAAGAACAAGACACAAACGCATCGTAGGTAGATTCGTCAGTCGAGAGGGCCTTGCGTCACTTGAAGCTCAGTCCCGTAAGATGTACACTCTTCGCAGAGAAAAGAAAAATAAAGAACTCGACACGCGAACAATGGGAAGTTTTCAAGATAGGATTGTGCGGAAAACGAACTGGAGAGAGACATTCAATTAACGAATGTAGTAATGATGACAGATTTTTTGAAGAGGGAATGGGTTTGGATGGCAGTGTGTCCTTTCTATTTGTGCTGGAACATTAGTGACAAATTCGGCGGGGGGAGTGGTGGGAATGATACATATTCCAAAATTAGATTCAATAAATTTTGTATACAAACGAAAGATATTAAATATATCACTTGTTTACATTAAAAATATTAACTATAAGTCATTAAATTAAAATAAAACTAATATTCAGCACAAAAGAAACGTTCTATATAAGAAAACGTCGAGTTGCCTGGACACAAACCTCTAGCCCAGAGCAAACTCTAGAGTGCAAAGTAAAACAGTTCCATTTCTGGATGAAAATTATTTAAAACGACGTCATTTTGTAACTGCCCGTAAACATTTCCCCTTCTTAAAATTTAAACATGTGCATTTGCTGGAAAAAGAAAAGTTCAACTGATAAGTCTGATTTTAATATTGCATTTTACATCTGCCGCCATGTCTGAAATAGACAATGATGACAAATACGTAGGAGTTTCTGTGAGTGTATCCGTGTTGTTTTGTTTTCCTCCAAAGAATGTAGCAATAATTTAATTTCATTCAGAACGTAACGTAGCTTGCTATACAAAGTTGTTTCTTGACAGGATTTTGCAACAAATACATACATACATACATACATACATACTGTACCCAATTTCTCGATTAACATACAGAAAAAACGATCCGAAAGAGAACCATCATGAGCTAGGTAACAAGACCCAGCGATATGCATTCAGCCTGAAATCCTTGACGCAACAATAGAAAACTCGACGTCCAGATGTTCCACTGTCCTCCTCCGAAAACCCAATCCGGGCGACACGTGCTGCCATCTGTGGAGCGCCCCCGCAACTAACGGCGTGCCCGCCGCCCTCGCGCGGGGGTGGAAACTGCGCACTCGACCGGGCGAGGGCGCTGGCAGCGGCGAGAGCGGGGGTGGGGCATAGCGTCCTTCTTCAAAAACTCCCTCACGTGCCCAACTTTCGCAACTTCTCTTCTCCCGCTTCGTCAGCTTCCACTGGCAGTTCGCAGTTAGGATGGGTGTCGTGTTGTTCTCTCTCCTAGCTATGCTCTCTTTTCTCTCTCGACTCTCTTTAGTTCGCATCGGCCGAGATTAGCTCAGACTCAGTGTAACCACTGTCTCTGCAGCGACTCTGACCGGGATGTACTAGGGTACGAGTCTCGACAATGGCAGATTTTCAACACTAGCTATTGACGAGTTAGTGAGGTTCAATTCAGCTGCCCTTGGCGAGCTGTAGCTGCCGGCTGCTGTGATCGGTAGTTTTCTGTGGTTTCTGCGATCAATACCAGGTGAATGCCGTAGCAATACCCTAGTAAACGTGGTTACGGTCAGCGCGAGATTTTTCCTTCCTCTAAGAAAAAAATATAATTATAGAAAATTGTATTCTTAAATTATATATAAAGTCGCAGTAACGTGGTCCGTTATAGCACAAAACTTGTTATTCGTCGTTTTTTCATATTTTTATTCAAAAATATACTTTTATTTCACATTGAATTTTATTATTTTCCCTGAAATAAACAGGTTTTGCGCTTCAAATAGCAAAGGAGTGTACATCAATTCATTAAAAATGGGATATACTTACATTAATTCTGTGAGACAACGCCTACATTAGTGACTTGAGTGAAGGGAGGATACTCAATTTTTTGTAATAGTACATTAGATTTATTAAGAATCCTAAAGTTATTTTTCTTTCTTAAATATTGTAATATACCGTTATTTTGGGGGGAAGGAGAGGTTCCTGAATTTCAGTTTCGCTCAGGGCCCGAAATTGTCTAGCTCTAGGGCACTTTGGCCACCCTCTCCCGCAGCCCTTCAGTTGTTCCAGGACGTAGGGCGTTCAAGCCCTTTGACTACGGCCGTATTAAGACTAATAACAAAGAGAAGTAGGGTTGGTCTTCCCTCACACTCGCCGTAGAGGAAAGACAGTCTTTCCTCTATGCACTCACAAACGACCTGATTACCAGCACGGCCACGCGGGGCGCTGGCGGCGGGACGCCATGGAGCAAGCAGCAACGTCGCTGTTAAGACCCTCCCGCCCACGCCCCGGCAACTGCCGCGCCCCTGGCGGCAGACGCGCTAATTGCGGGCCCTACTGCGCCCCCGCCCTTCCGCGCCCTGGGTCGGTGAGGATACGAGTTGTAATAAAGGGGGCTACAAATTTTGGGGGGGAGTTGGGCGTTATTTTGGAGAATCTCGCTTCCTGCTTTTGTTAATGTTGTTCTTTCGCGTCCACTTGTTCCTAATCATCTTTTCTTATTTTATTTATTTCTTTTTCTCATTCTTCCATCTTTCTCTCATTCTTTCTTTCCTTCTTTCTCTCTTTCTTTTTTTCTTATTCTTTCTTTCTTTCATTCCTTACACGCGATATTATTCATTTCCTTGGAGGTTTCGAGTAGTTTCCTTCGATCCATGCTGAAAAGCTCTTGAACACGAATGTAGCTTTTTCTTCTCCAAATAAAGTTTTTTACTTTTATTGAGGTAAACATTAAGTAATTTATATCCTAACTTTGTCATTCTATGTGTATTTCTATTGAACATTGTGATCCACATATCCTACAATTTCAATATAATCCACTTATCATATCTTTCAAGAGAATTAATGAAATCGTAATTTTACAAGACGTCTTTCCCTTGCTATTTTAACCTTTTCATTTCCAGATATTTAATAACCGAGCTCTGAAAGATAAACTCCAACAAAGAATATTGTATGAAAAACCCAATTTTTATAAAAATCATTGTTGAAGTTCATTACTCATTACACCCGTAAGACTGAAAATATTCTGAAAACTATAATAATATGAGTAAGAAGAAAAAAGGCGTCTACCGCGATGAAGTCGTTAAAACACGCCAGACAGCTCTAAATACAGTAAATTCACCCAACACACACAGGGGCAATTCATCGTCACGGGCCACGACACGACGTCCAAATGGAAAAGTCAGTAACCGCCTCCAAAGAATTTTCTGTTTACCGAGACTTTTTTTCCTTTTTTACCCAGAAGAAAGCTTCTTGGTCCTCGAGTGCCCGCTGGTCGTACATCTTGCTCTATTGTCAACGTGTTCACACTGAACCTGCCGGACTCCGTTGACACAAAGTGCGCCCCGCTGGCTGCCTGTTTCCCACTTGGCATCGCGTGTGGGTGGCTTCTACGGAGCGCGCGTGTGGTCGCCGGCGAAATGGAGGCGTTTAACTCGGGCTCAGGCAGCGTTTTTCCGTTTGTGGATCTTGAGAAGATCAGCACTTCCTTTGTTGGAAGGGGCTGGCGTGGGGGAATTGTTTTCGGAGTTTTTTTCTTACCGGCTGTTAGTCGCTTTTTGACTCTCTTTTCGTACGCCGGTGTTGTCGGGAAATGTGACATTTTTAGAGTAGTGGCTGCTCACGTTATTAATGTCCAGGAAAGACTGACATTAAGAAGCCATCACGTATGTGTGGTTGTATCAATTCGCACGCTAATTTCGTTATTAAAATTATTTTCAGCTGATCGGACAAAGTACGTGTCGATCTCTGTATCAAATTTCAAATTTCTTCGACACTGTTCTTATTGAAATAATAGAGATGTCAACATAACCAAAATGCAAATCGGCTAAATGATACAGAGGAAATGCGGAGGATCGGAAAACTCATGGATAGATGTGAAAAGAAAGATATTAAGGAAAAGGATAAACGAGACATGGACGGAACAGAAGATAGCTCTTTACTAAACGACTTTGATTACTTCGCAAGGTTCCATTTGAAATTACTCACTAGAAGAGACGAAGAAGAAAAAATAAAAGAAAACATAGAAGAAGAAGAAGAAGAAGAAGAAGAAGAAGAAGAAAGAAGAAAGAAGAAGAAAAAAGAAGAAGAAAAAAGAAGAAGAAAGAAGAAGAAAGAAGAAAGAAGAAGAAGAAGAAAGAAGAAGAAGAAAGAAGAAGAAGAAGAAGAAGAAGAAGAAAGAAGAAGAAGAAAGAAGAAGAAGAAAGAAGAAGAAGAAGAAGAAGAAGAAGAAGAAGAAGAAGAAGAAGAAGAAGAACTCCACATGGCTACGTTCAGTTAATAAGGTCGCTGTTTTGACAGACAACCTTATTCAAAATACACTTAACCATTTTCCTTAATTCACTAACCCACTTATTCATATCACACTTCAAATTCGACTTCCTCAATTTCCCGCTCTTACACACCCTGGCCCACCAAACAACAACGAAATCCACCCCCCCGCGCAGCAAGTACATTACGGCGCGTGACACGGTCAAACGAAGAAAAGTGGGCAATCATGCACCCTCCTCCACAACAGCCCATCCCGTTCCATTTTTTACTCGAGCGAGCCCCACCGGCTACCTCCTCACACCAGGCCGCGCTGGCGCCACATCCCCTCGAATTATCACGAAAGAAAGCTGCAGCCCGGTCGCGTGCCGGCCGCAAGGGAAGCAAACAGCTGCCGACCGCTGGCGTCTCAGCCTCCTGGTGATGCGACGAGGGGAGGGGAACGGAGGGGGCCGGCGCGTGCTGGACACGGACAAAAAACGCAGGCGGCTGTGCTAGGCCGAGACGTGCGTGAGGTAACTCCTCGGAGCGACGTTGGCGGCCCCGCCCCCCTCAACCCTCCCCCTCCTCCGAACGGGGTTGAGTGGAGTGGGTGCCGGTCAGTCGGTGGTGTGGGTGGTCCGAAGGACGAGCAGGCCAGCCGGAAGGATGGGCAGAAACTGGGGCAGTGGGGTGGAACGAAGTGGTAAACACCGGCAAAAGGTGGCTCAGAGCATCAAGTGATGTCACTGCACTGCCACTAACCGGGACGTTCTAAGGTTCGTGTTCCAGCGGTGGCAGGATTTCATCGAGGTCGAGTTCATCTGCTGTCTCCAGGAGAATTCTAGCGGCCGGTTGCACTGATTGGTAGTTTTCCGTGGTTTGTCCGATCAACACCAGGCGAATGCCGGAGCAGTACCCAAACAAATGGGCTACGGACCGCGCGCAATCTTTCCTTCCCATTCCTTTCTTACATACATACTTACAAGACTTACAACCAGTGTTACCAGATGTGTTTAGAGAGATTCCGGCAAGTTCGTTTCAGTTTCCGCCGAAAATCCGCTGAATTGGTTTTAAATTTCCCGCCTAAATCCGCTAAACGTAAAATAAATTATTTTTCCATATTTAAATGTATTAATTTATTCTATTAAAACAAAAATATGATTGCGAAATATAGTGGCTTTATTGAACCTGTAATTCAATTTTTAGATAGTATAGAATGCATTACTTGGGTGAAAATTTGCAAAATAATAACAATTGATTTCAGGTAGTATATAATTTATTGTATAAGTATTATATTATTTATTCTTGCTTGTAACACGGAGTTAGAAATTTTCAATATATACATCTGTGCAAGACAACTTATTAATAGATGGTTAACGAAAACTAATGCTTTACTAATTTTACTGCTTTACTAACTTTATTAATTCACGCCGTTTATTCCGCTGTCCGCGAAACTCATTATTTTTTCGCCATACGAGTTTAAAATCCGCTGAAAACGGCGGAAATTCCGCCGATATGGCAACACTGCTTACAATCATATAGCTAGGACACACTCTAAACTCCCAGCATGTGTGGTAGTGCAGGGCATGTAAATGTACGTGTGAGCACGAAAGGGTTGAGGACAGGACAAGAAAAATACAGGAAATATCACGCGCGGTCCGTTGCCCGTTCGTTAGGATACTACTCCAGCATTCGCCTGGTGTTGATCGGAAAACCACGGAGAACTACCAATCAGAGCAGCCGGCAACGGCCGCTGGAATTCTCCTCCAGTCAGCGGCTGTCTGGAGGACGAGCAGAACCGCCGGAAGGACGGTCAGAAACTGGGGCAGTGGGGTGGAACCGGGAGGCACAGCAGGCGATCTAATGTGACTCAGCGGTTTTGGAAAAGGCGATGAAAAACCCGAGGACCCCAACGGTATAAATGGTTGGAGCGGTAACTGCTCTGTGCAGTAGTTCCGGGGATGTATGGTGTTTTCCCATTGGTGTGCAAGGCAACAGGGTGCGAATTGTCTTTGTAGGAAGTCATTTAAAAGTTCAAGTTAAGGAAGAAAAATCCAAGAATATTGGTGATTGAAACGAATACCTTTGCTTATAAATGCAAAACACGAAGAATCCTAAGAATGTTCTAGGAAATATTGTCTTGATCAATTTCTTTGAATAGAATTGCAAGTTTCAGATTGTGAAAATTATACACGAGGGAAATACAGATGAATTGTTCAAGCAGACAAAAAATATCGAGATATTTGTAACATGCATACCAACAAGACACACATAAATATACGTTACCTGTTCTAAACAACTATACGTATTATCAGAATCCTTGAGGAATTTTGAATTTGAATATCTTTACGTAATTTAATTAATCCTTTACGGGATCTTTCATTCGTAACACCAGCACAAATAACTTAATTCATATAAAATTTTCAATATTTATTTGATATATTTTACATTTGAATATTTTCTCAAATTTAAAAATGTATAGACAAATGCTTAAAGAATTGCTAAATTCCTGATTATTTTTGACAAATATTGATTTTTAAATGAAGATCATTAAAAGTAGCTAAAAGTACGTGTACGTAACACAAAACTAGTATAAGTTGACAATCATGACAAAGATTACCCCTGACATCATCTCCAATTCCGTCCGCGGAACAAGAATGACGAATACTACGCCAGTCGCCAAGGAGTCGCAAAAAGGTGCTGTCGCGTGTACGGTCGTTAACGAAATCTCGCCCTTCAACCCTGGCACGTGGACCATCCTAACCGATACAAATACCCACTGACTTCGTCGTACTTGCCCAAAGAAAGAACTTCCGCTGACGGCGGTCCTGCAAAAAAGTGCAGTCGCGTGTTCGGACCTCCACCAAAATCTCACCCTTTTAACGCTGGCACGTGGACCAACCTAGCCGATAGAAACCCCCTCTGACTTCGTCTTACCACCACAAAGAAAGCACTATCGCTCAAGACGATCCTGCCAAAAAAATGCAGTCGCGTGTTCGGACCTCCACCAAAATCTCACCAACATTCGTCTTTCAACGGTGGCACGTGGACCAACCCGCACCCGAAGGCCACGCAAAAACATGACCGCACGCGCGCCCTTCGTACTCGTGGCGTACCCAACGCCCTTTTCAAACCGATGCGCCAACAGCCGGCACGAGCTGCAGCCCTTAAGAGCCCTTTGAGGGCAGCCGGCGGTAGCCTTCGCGGCGGAAGGACAAAAACGGCTGGCAGCTTGTCTGACCTCCATCTCGGCCCTAGGGTATGATAAGCGGTGTTTTTACTTCTTGCGCCAGCCCTTTTCCTCCCGTAGAATTTGACGCTAAAATAGGGCGGTATTAGCATGATATTTGGAGGTTAAGAGCGCAGCAAGGTAGGGTTTTTGTCGGTTGCGTAGTTAGTGGCATACGTCGCTGATCAAAGCCCTCTGTTCATCACGGTTTCTTTTTTGTTTCATGGTTAGTGCACTCTTTTTGAGAGAGTTTTAGAAATTTTTTCGTGCAGCCCACATTGTACCCAGGAGAAAATTATTTATGAACATCCGCACCGTGGGTGCGGACAAATGCCGAAAGAGTTGGTTTAACTAATTACGAAAAATATTGAAATTCATCTTGTGATGCACTACTTTCCATAGCTATTCGTAACGACGCCACGTAGCACAATGGCGGTTAACAATTAACGGGCAGCAACCATTCTTTTATTATTTTGACAAAGGACGAAAGAGTTGGTTTAATTAATTACGAAAAATATTGAAATTCATCTTGTTAAGTCACTACTTTCCATAGGTATTCGTAACGACGCCACGTAACACAATGGCAGTTAACAATTAATAGGAAGCAACCACTGTTATTATATTATATTCTTTTAAGTTAAAACATTTAAGAATCAAAGAAAAACGTATTGATTGAATGTACGGGATGTTTAAGATTCCTTTCAGTAAAATATCCCATTTTCATTAATTACATTTCCCACATCACCGCAGGTACAGAAAAATATGAGAAAGCTAAATTTCTCTTCCAAAATGTGCGTCCATTTTCAGCGTTATTATTTTAGAATGTACCAAAACAACTCACAAAAACTGCATCCGCGATGTTAAAAACGTGTACCATTAGCTGGCAAGCATACGTTGTCGGCACAAAGCCTCGCTTTTTGCTGGCAGTTAGTGGCCCCGAGTCCACAAGAAGAGCAGAAAAAGCCCTCCCTCTTTTGTTTTCAGAGGGGAGGGGAAGATGCTGTTATATAGGTTATCATGGCGCACAGCATCCTTTTGACGGTTTTTGAAACTGTTGTTCTGGTGCCAAATGTGACACGCCTTCTGCTTGGAATAAGAATCACGTACACAATAGCTGTGAATATTTCTACATATAATTACGTCCAAGCTGTTTTGCTACAGGTCGGATACATCGTGTAATGGAGAAACGATTGCACAACTACTTTTAATTGAGTACTGCATTTCTCATGCGTTTTAAGAATCTCCTGGTATAAATTTATGTCACTTCACAAGACATACTACATGTTCTTTTTTACGTGAAGGAAAAATGAATTACAAGTTTGTTTTTTAATTGATGCCAAGCGTCATTTTAATCCTAAATTGATAATAGTTAATTGTTACGACTGTTTTAAATGCATGTTTTCGTTTTCTATATTTTCGTTAAGATATTTATTACTTAATTATCTTAATTACTAGATATTTTCTGATATATTAAAGTCGCCTGATTATAAGAGATTTTAACGTTGATATCTCGAATCTGAAGAGAGATACATTGTTTACCAAATATTTCAACTAATCTTGGTCACAAAGGCAACAAAAGTTACGCTGCTAGTGAAACTGGAAAAAGGAGATCGAGTAACGAATAAGTGACGCTGAAGTTCAATTGATTTCATAGAAATGAAATGAAGGTACCTCTCCAGTTAGTGTCGTAATGTTACTCTAATTGGTATCCAACTGCCATCGAATATACTTGCTGCTGTAGGAACCCAGTTCGACGTACACTACAACCAATCGTGTGAGACGTCAAAACGGTTTGAATCCCAACTGCACATCCCACCGTGTCCAAAACTCAGCAACCGCTTTTCGTATTCGTTCAATTAGCAGAAACCCCATCTCAACACGCACACTCCGATTGATTTATTGGATTGGTGTTGAGAGCATCAACTGCTATGGTCATTAATCCCGTAAGTGTGCTCCATGTTATATTCCGGGAGGTGGCACCGTTTCTCCCTCTCAGGATCGTGAGATCCGGCGCCAACATAACGTCGGTGAGTGGGGTACTCCCACTCCAAGCACCCAACATATAACTGTAAGAGTGCACGTTAACAGGAGGAGAACGCAAGAATGAGGAAGGAAAGATGGAGCGCGGTACATGGCCCGTTTGTAAACGTACTGCTCCGGCATTCGCCTGGCATAGATCCGAGAAACACCAATCGTGGTGGAGGTGAAAACAGTTCGAATCCCATCAGCACCCCATCCAACACCAAAACTCACCAACCGCTTCTCGGACTCGTTCAATTAACAGAAAGCCCCGCCGCACGCAATCTCCGGCACAGCTCACCGCTTCCCCTTGACAATTTAACCTCGCGCTCTGCCCCGACGCCATATCGCGACGAAAATGCACGGCGCGTGCTACAGGCACGTGGGTCTGTACTCACCCCTTCCCCTCACATCCCCCCCCCACCCTGACTCTTTCTTACATCTCGCATCACGCACCGCCGCCCCGCCGACGTTACCGCCGAACAAAAAGCTTGCAGTCTATACAGAGGCTACGACAGTGGGGAGTGAGCGGTGGCTCTGCCCGCCTCTTTCTAACCCCTATACACCCCCCTCGCCCACGGCACGCCGCCGCCGCCGTCGCCGCGTCTCTCTATAAAACAAAACCGAAGCGGCGCGGAACAGAAAGCACGTCGGCGAGCGCAAGATGGCGCCGCGGGCTCGGCGCCACCTGGGTGCGTGCGGCGGGGTGGAGGACGGTGAGGGCGGGAGGGGGAGGAACGAGATGAGGGGTTGAATCAACCGTGGCACCGAAAAAGACCCTCCCCCACCCCCTGACGGAGGATGGAAGGGGTGATGTTCGTTAGAACAGGCGGCGGAGGCGGTGGTCAGGCTGCGGGGGCGGGAGTGGGTTCGTTAGAAGAAGGTTTGCCTCCGTTCTGAAATGACGTCATGACAATAGGTCCGTGTTGGTTGGCTTACGGACGCGATCTGGTGAAAAAGCTGTAGTGTGAGGGAAAGGTCAGGGCGTGAGTTTATGATGATCAACAATGATGTCAAATTCATCACTTGACACCATCACGTATTTATCCGTTATTCAGAGTCCATTTTTTCCTCAGTTTGACGTAAACATAAAACTCACATTTACGAAAATATACTGTTATATGTATGTAAGGCAAACCAGCTCTAAATTGTACTGAAAAAACACCACCACCGAAGGTAATGGCAGCTTATGTTAGTAAAAATAATTAGCCAACACTTAACTCGATTTTTGGTGAGTAAAACATCTCACAGTAAAACATTGAAATACTGGAATATTTATTTAATATTTTAGTGCCAAATTAAGTGTACGTCTTGTTTCAACAGGAGTGAACCATTGTTCCCACTGAATTGGACATGAATTCCAAAATGAGTACATTCTACTTTTAATTAAACACCTGAATAAGAACTACGAACTAAAAATATGTACGTAGTAACGTTCAGTTTAAGTAGTCTACCTGAAACGCCTGCTCGTCAAAACACCCAATCTTATAATAAAAACCATTCTTGAGACGGTGATGACATCTTCACGGAAATGAGAACGTTTGCAAGAGTGTGGGTGACAATGAAGCTGTGTGCTTGAGGGACAAAGAGAGGGGTGAGGGAGAGAGAGAGAGAGTGAGGCGCGTATAATGTATAATATAGGGGGTGAAGACACACACACACACGTTGACACAAAGAAGAACGAGGGCAGAAAATTTCCAGCGGGCTTCTCTTTGTGTGATTCTTCACTGTCACTAGGCGTTGGGTGCAAATGAACCGAGAAGTAGGGCGATGAATTTAATCCCCTGTTGAATGGTGAAGTGAAATATTTCTTTCGATTCGGTGCTTGTGTGGGATGGCTCAATAGTTGAAAATGCACCGAACTGTAATGTGCACACGTCGAACAGAATGAGGGATTGTAAAAGAAGCAGATATGAATTTCTAAAATAATTCAATGAAAGTGGCTAAAAGTGTTACGAGAAACGTATGTGTTGAAAATATATTTTCGGTGGGGATTCAAAGGGTGTTGACAGACCCCTTTCGCTGTGCGAAGAATGTTTTCGAAGTGACACATAATTCACAAAAGAAAAATGTGCAACGGCAACAGATGTATTCGTTCTGGTAATTGTGTGATAGGGTCGGTTCACAATACCTAGTTAGTTGTGCAAGTCCGAGATATGTTGAAATACACGTTTTCTTTAGGCAAAATAGCTGAGATGTTAGAACATTCTGCCAGGAAGTAAGACTTTATCCCGCGAATTCCAGTGAACCGACAGATAGGTCAATAGCTCTTGCACAAGTTATTTTACAAATAAATAAGGTCATAAACATCTATTAAATTGAACTCGTTACCTTATAAGTCACAGGATTCAGTTTGTTCTCACGTTGGTCATGATTATTGCGTGTACTATTGAAATCAAATCCCGGATAGACAAAGGAAACATTTACATTAGTACCCTCTTTGCATATTTGATAAACTCTGCTGTTAGAGTTGGCTTTATGCTTCGATTTGGTCTATGTTTGTCCCATTTCAGAAGACAAAAACAGAAGTGCATTAAAAAAATCCGAAACCAGAAATCTGAAGAAATGAAATGTTTCGCTTTTTCGGATGTTGACATGCAGATCATCTTGTACAGAAAAGATACAGCCCACTCTAGCAATTTTGCCTACTCTACTCATCCTGCCAACCATGCCTTCTCTGCCTACGCTACCAAACACTGCCCGTTCTACCCTCACTAACCACTCTGCTCACTCCCCCCACTCCGCCCACCTGCCCATCAGATTACTCTGTCCACTTTGCCCGTACACCTTTTTCCTCCTGCTCCCACTGCCCACTCTCTCAAAACTATCTCCTTCGCCAACTTTCTCTACGGTGCACAAGCCGACTTCAGCAGAGACAGTAACCGTTTAGGCCTAATTACCGCACGCGGAAGCCCACCCGTCCCATAACCTCTCCTCCGGTGTCTTCGCAGCCAGACAGCGAGCGTGCGGCCTTACAACTTCCTCCTTGCGCCCCGAGCGCCGCGCGTGCCCCATAACTCTAGCGCGCCTCCTTTCAGTCACCTGGACGCCCTCCCCCCCACATGGGCCCCTTCGCGTGGCGCTCACGCAGGCGCACACGCGGGTGGCGTAAGTCGGCGCGCGCAGCCTCGCCGCGCCGTCGTAAAAACGCACGGCGGCGGAAGGCGGAGAGGTGGCTGCCTACGGGATGCCCCTGCGGCTAATCCTTTAAATCAGTCGACGTGTGCATCTCCTGGGCCTCCGTGAGGAGGACGGCGTAACGGCCTGTTTTTTCCGGTGGGGTCACTGTGCATTGCTGCCCCGGTTCGTTTTGGTAGTTTGAAGGTCAACAGATTCACAAGGCTATTACAAAATTGATATTACTTATTTTGCATTTTCGGTTTCCTACGTGCACTGTGAGTGCTCGTGATAAATATCATAAGCTAGCGCTGTAGCGCTTCGTTCGTTAAACATATACTTATGCTACTGAGCGGTTATCCTTAATCAGTCACGTGTGCATCTCTGGCCTCTGGAGAGAACCGCGGTAACGCCTTTTTCGGTGGGTCACTGGGTTGCATCTGCCGGTTCCGGTTGTTTGGTGCGTTTCCAAAGCCAACGCCACAATAAAATATACTAAACAGAGGAGATAGTAACTGAAATCACACTCGAATTTTGATAATAAAACTGAGCTAAACTGCTCGTTCGTTAAATGCACTTATGCAGCTGGGCGCGTAATCCTTAATCGCTCATGTAGACCATGCTCTGGGCTCTGGGGAAGGAAGGTACGACCTTTTTCTGTAGTAGCCATTGTTGCAAATGCTGCTGTTGAGCTCGCATTTCAACTCGTTTCCGACTCCAAGGCGCGCGATTGTCAAAAGGATAATACTAAATTTTTTACTGCTAATTTTGGTTCTTACATGTATTTCCTTTCAGGGTTTGTGTAAATAGGCTTACACTAAAGGAGCTCGTTGGTTAAACATTAGCACCTTTCTTGGGATGCATCGTTCAGTCCATAATCGCTTTGGTGACGTGAAACACGCAATAAATATACAAAGATTTTTAAGGAAAATATTAAATTTTCATATTCTACGAGAAGAGCCTACAGACATATTCTACTTGAATATTAACATAGATAATTTATAACATCGCGCTCTATTCTTTAATGTATTAATTAAACCGCAGCGGGATTGTTATCGCTTAATCATTTATCGGTGTGGCATCTTCTGGGCCTCCTGGAAGGAGAGGAACGGTGCCACAATTTTATCGGTTTTGAACCTCTGGGTGGCATCTGCTGGTCAGATATCAATGAATTATCAGATATTAAAATTGAATTTTTATTCCTACGAGTATATCGTTGAGTGTTTTTGTGATAAATGATTACCCTACGCTAAAGTTCTCGTTCGTTAAACAGCACTTTTCTGAGCTGGGTACGCTATCATTATTATCCGATTTTAAACATGGTGTATCTGCAACATGATGAGCTGGAACCGAAAGGCAAAAACAGAGGACATGATTTAAAAACGACTTCAGTATATGCAGATATTGTCAATTATATTCGTATTTTCAAAGCCAAATAATTTTAACAATATATCTCCGCCGGGCACATCCACAAGAAAAAA
The DNA here is from genome assembly GCA_017312745.1 of Gryllus bimaculatus. NCBI lineage: Eukaryota > Metazoa > Arthropoda > Insecta > Orthoptera > Gryllidae > Gryllus > Gryllus bimaculatus. The sequence continues at coordinate 409,054 of BOPP01000284.1, forward strand.
ATTTCGCACACGTAATTCATTGAGTAAAACGTCGAGCGACGAAGAAGTACATTCACTGCGCTCACGGTCTACGACTACGCGTCCGCAACCGCGACCCGTATATCCCAGTGTTTTAACGTCGTCCAGTCAATGCCAACCAGGTCGCAATTATGAAGCGCGCGTACCAGGGGTTCGCGTTCTGACGTGTCCGCCGGGACGGCGGAAGCGGACTAAGGCCCCTCTTCACCACACACACAGGGCCGCAGTGTCGCGGAGCTG
>BOPP01000284.1:416170-430050 GCA_017312745.1 Gryllus bimaculatus
GGGAGGGATGGTGTGAGGTGGGGCGGGGCGTGAGGGGAGGAGGAGACAGAAGAGGTTCGACTCAATCAGGCGCTTCGTGCTTGTTTGCGGCGCCTTCCGCTCGTCAACTGTTCGCTCTTGTCGGGGACTCATTGGAAGACGAGTCGAGCTGTTAGTGGTGTAGACGTCAGCTTGTGTTGGCACCACTGCTTGTGTTCGCGATGTCTGATCGAGATTTGCAACTGACACGCGTCTGAATCAGTCTTCGATTAATGACCCGCAAATCACAGGACATCTGTTACACCTCTTTGACTGGTGTAAATTTTTAAAGAAAATAGACATCAGTGTTAAAATGCGATTAATTTTTAAACAAATATGTTACCTGATGTGTTTCGAATGAAATATCGATGGCTACTACAATACAACGGAAAAATATTTTTCCAGATAATAATAAACAATTACATTTTATATATCAAGTTCAAATCCGAAGTAAAATATTTTCCGAAGCGTATATTTTATACAATTAGAAATCACGCAGAGTAACAGAGCCAATGTAATAATAATAATAATAATAATAATAATAATAATAAGAAGAAGAAGAAGAAGAAGAAGAAGAAGAATATACGAATACTTATTGCATTTTGTAAGGGACCAAAACGCCAAATATGACTGCATCAAATATTGCAAATCTTTTCTCGTACCAATTCCATTTGATATTTCGTTCACCTTCCATCGATCCATTCAGCAAATTACTGCGAGAGTCCCTTGCTTTGCTTTTGTACACTAAACGTAGCTTTCTCCGTCTAAAACATCATAAATATATTTTTGCTCTTCTTGATAAATAACTAATAACGTAAACAGAGAATACTGAAAACCAAAGGGTCGATATTGCAAGTATCGAAACCGTCGCCACGACCCTATCTAGTATTCCACGGCCCCCTGTAGCAGCCGCCAGCACTTCACTGCGGGGCCGTGACCAAAGCCACGTCCATCGGCTCAAAGACGCCCTAACTGCCGCCGTTTTTCATGGAGTCTCCTTCGCGCTGAGGGGAGTTCGTAATGGTCATTGCCGGTTTGCCCACTCGATAAGCTCCATTCCGGTGATTAGTAGTCTACTGTGATACATGACGCTGCAATACCTGTGCTCACATCGGAAAGATACGATGTCTGTGACGTACAGTCAAGATACTTGTGTCAGTTGTTTCTTAATTCATGTTTGGCGTTTTTTTTCCTTTTTTCCCCCTGAAAGTAGAATAATATTGATCGACAAAAAATGGACCTGGTTGTGGCAGCAGCATCACCACTAACATTCGAGAATCTGATACAACAAACGTAATACGAGAAATAGGATAAATCATGGTAATAATAAATATAAATTCCAAACATATAGTAGAATGTATAGTTCTCTAAAACGAAAATTAATTCCACATACTGTACTAATTCCAAGTTCATGTCGACAACGACATTCAAGTAATGCGACCAAAATCCCAACATACATTCTTGGCAAGAGCAGATCCCAGATAAAACCAACGGGCCGGATCACAAACGAGTACCTACGTGTTTAACGTGCGAGAAATTATATCGCGAAAGATGTAACCACCACGACGTATGTGTGTCAAATACTATTGAGGACATTAGACGAAAAAAATATAACTTGTTGAAATATGGGGAATCTGCTTGTGCGCCTATTCCAAAACAATATTATAATGTATATGCCCCCAAAGTAAATTTAAACTCAGCCTTCTCTACTGATTCCGAGAACGCATCGACAATTAAACCTCAAAATCAAAGAAAAGTCCCATCGATGCAAATGCATAAATAAATCCTCATCGTTCACTTCTCCTCAAGTATAGTACCTAAATAAAAATCAATACATCTTTAACGCGCGAGAAACTAAATCGCAAACTAAAAAGTAAGACCGCATGCGTGTCAAACGACATTCAGGGCGAAAATACGCGTCTCGAGAAGACATAAGACAATCGCCTGGCGCAAGCACGCGAACGAGTCGGGAACGTCGCGGCGCACCGGCGGCGCGATCAAGATGGCCGCCACCGCCACCGCCGCCGCCGCCGCCGTCATGTGTACGCAGAACGACTCGCGACTAAGGTACACAACGATTTCGTGCGCGCTATCTCTGCTCCAGCCGCTTCCTGCGAACCGACAGTTTGTACGCTTCGCGAGGTTTCGCCGCGCGCGACCTCGATTTGTAGGACGCGCAGACAGCATGCGAGGGACCGCGTTTAGCGCCGGCTTCTCGCCCAATTCCACATAACGAGAACCGTGGCTTTTGCGGCCTCTTATAATGTTAATAATGCAAATCTTTTTTTTTTTTCGGGTTTGATGACGCTATCAGCCAACAGAGGGCAGATATGTGACAGAAGTCTGACTGGATGACGATGAATGGTGATTCAATTACTATTTAATACGTCATAATTTCCAGTAATCTCGCACGCCGCATGAGTTGAAAATATTAACTCTTTATGTCGAATATGTACTATTATTATTATTATTATTATTATTATTATTATTATTATTATTATTGTCCTCATTAACACAAGCAATAGAAATTTAACAGTAGCACATTTCCCAATTTATAAATGTACCAGGCAGACGATTAATCCCTTAGGCTTTGGAAGTACAAAAGTAAAATTCGTAAATAAGTCCATTTTCAAGGAAGACCCTACACAATACGCTTATACGTTTCATTCGTATGTTTAAACAACTTCTATTATAATTCACTTTCCTAAGAGATAATTATCTCAAGTTAATTTAAAATACATTCGGTATAAGAAACCGTAACCACTCATAAGTTGAATTGGATAATTAATTATTTTTCGTCCACTTGTGTTTGTTAGTATTCGTTTCACAAATGCAGTGTTTTGAATGCAATATTTTTCTACATTTTATTTTACGGCAAAAACAGTTAAAAACTGTGTGTGACGTTCCACGGTGCGATGAGACGTAACATTTGAAAGTATTGACAAGTGTATGATCTCTTCGATTTTCGTGAGTGCTGATTCCTTCTCTAATAGAACTGAGATAAACATTAAATAAATTCTTTCATTGTCGGATAAAATCTAGAATCCACTGACTTGGTGTACGTAGTCTTAATGAACCATAAGCTGGCAAAAATATTAGTGGTCAGATAATAAACTCAATTGTATCGTATTATTGCAGTAATGTGAAAAGATGCAACTGGGTGGGTACTCCGGAAAGTGACTTGACATATACCAGAAACGCAAAAAAACGAAACTGACACAGGCGGCGACTGTGGTGGCAGTGTGATGCAGTTGCAGCTGTCGACTCTCTCTTGTTCGACATCAGCAACCGACGCTCGCCTTTCCACAGTTCATTGTTCTGGCGAGATGTTTCTCGCGTTCTAGATACATCTCTTCTTTTGACGCGATCCTGTTGGCAGCCATTGCGAATTAAATCTCGAACTGAATTAAAATTGATCAGAAGTATTATTAGCACTTCTGATCTATTCTCGAGTCGCCAACAAAAATTTTGTATTACCACAGGCATATACAACGTAAAAAATCGCTTCACAGATAGTAATCAATAACTAACTGCAACACATGTTTGCTACATCTGTACGGTAAAACTTCCTTATTTTTCTAAGACTGCCGGGACACATTTTGGCACACATTTAATTTTTTCGTATAACGTGACAAAATTACATAAATAAATTTAACTGATACATGAAACGGAAATAATTGTGTGAAGGTACAGATTTATATCGTTTCTTGAATTTGTTCTACAAGCAAATTGGCTAGAATTTTATTCATTGCATAGTTCTGTCTCGTGTGAGAATAAGTATCTCTGTACGGTTTCAGATGTTAACATATCCGAGAATGGACAAATTGATGAAGTTCGACGTTACCACAAAACATTCAATGAGTTAATTGCTCCGTTAACACTTCGTGATATAAGTACCTCGATATGAGAACGGGCAATGTGCTAAAGCTCTTCTTGCGTGAACTAAGGTTCGTTGAAAGAGCCTAATGAAGCTGTCTTTACGAGCAAACTTTCAGCATACTTGCGTCACACTTACTTTTCACGACGCCCCCGTCCAGCAACTTATGACGTCACATCACACCCCGTTTTGTCGCCACGTCGCTTATCTACCCGGGATTTGTGCATAAGCTGCGTCATCCAGTACCTACAGTAATCGTGCTGAACTAATTTCAGAGCTGACGAGTTGCATGCAGATAATATTTCTGTATCAATCGTAAAGGAAACGGATTTTCCTCATCAACTCCATTAGTCGGTGAAGCACGGAGATTAAAAAAATGGTTAAAACTGTCACGACAATAAATTGAACGGAAACTGTCCATTTCTGTGGAAAAGAAAGACATCGTTGGTATTTGCAATGGAAGAAGTTGATGTTTCATTCATAATTTATGAAATGAAACCTTTCCCGAAGTGTTTCAATTACAAACAATTTTACTTATGAAATAACAGGAAACGGGCGTAAAAGTACTATAAATTCAAATAACATGAAAGAATACCTAGAAAACACAAAACAAGACCTCTAAATGTTTAATGTAATTTGAAGAAATCAATTGTAACACTTATTTCGGTTTTGTACGCACCCGATGAGTCAAAAAGAACTAGCTTACTCCTCAAAATAAAACTTCAAAAACCCATAATTGTTGTGCTGATCTCCTACATTTGCCAAAATTCTTACGTAATTAATAAATCAATTGTCAAAAATTATATGTGCAGCGGAGAAATCCGCACGAAACAAAACATAGTAATTAGAAGCAAACCAGATGTAGTACGTAATACGCATGATATTACATCAAATCTTCACTTTTGTTCCCCAACGACGAAAAATAAACCGCATTAAAACGCGGAATTCACTTGATTGTCCTCGTCCATCTCAATTGCCGAGATTCTCCAATGAACCAACCATTGTAAAACCCGACATCAATAAAACATTGATTCTCCCGTCGACGAATCAATCCGGCACGACATTTCTCGTTATAAAAATTAAATTCCAACACGATATCAATAAAACATCAACCCGACCGAAACCCCGAAGGCACCCGTGCAGAAGACACGGGCGGGCGACCGGCCAGGAGAAGCAATAAGGACATCTTTCTGATCGCGTCCCCATTCAGGGGGTGAGTCACGGTCCAAATGCTACCCCCATAGTGGGTGTGGTATAGGGGTAGCAAAGGTGGGGGGGGAGGGACCTTGAGAGTGACTTTTGGTGCGGGGTGGGGGGGGAAATGGGTCGCGATTGGTCGTTAGAGATGTCTGATCCGGGGACGTCACTTGAATCGTGGAAGGGATCCGAAGCCCGTTTTGAAGTGCGCTGCGGTCCGTCGAGTGGATTTGACATGTGAAATTTTAGTCCTGGTCTCCCGGGATTGTAGATGATAGTGATTTTTGCAACATGTGTCATTCTGTGGGGATCACTTGGAGTTCTAATGTGACATAAAATTCAGATACGTTCTGGGGTTTTGTTACGTTACTGGACGAATGCTATAAATCGGATCCCAAGCTAAAAATCCTTTTTCTCAATAAAAACCTACAAAATACATCAAAAGCTTTCACTCTGCACAACGCGACTACAAAAGTGCAAGCTTTTGAAATGTTAAAAAAATGATATAAGAGGATAAATTACAGAATAAAAAAGGTGTTTTAGAGAGACTGAAAAACACTTTATGAAATTTAATAATGCAAGGATTTCTAATATTCGAAAAATATTCATGAATATTTCACATGATACGCGAGTTTATTATAAACAAATCATAGTTCGTCACTAACTCTTTACAAATCCATATCGATGTGATTCGAAACCCCGATTCTTTGTTTACAATTTTTCTACCTTTGTCTCCCCAATGTGCGACTAACGGACTCGTTTGCTATGCTCACACACTTTCGTGCTTTCTGTGGGATTCGAACTCACAACTGATTCTCAAAAATGCGTAAATCGGTACCCTCTCGAACAGCCCCAGTCAAGAACTATTTTTTTTTCTCAACGAAACAAACACCGTTACATTAGAAACACATGATACAATTTCACTTTATTGTAGTTGGATAAATTGTTCTTACGAACCTGAAAGTTTTTTGAGTAACTGCCACTCCACAAACAAGAATCCTCGGCCATTTTCATCATCAACTACATCACCCCGTACATCACAGATTGGAACGCTATGGATTTCAATCAGGAACGATACCTTCGCCAACAATCCACATCACCTGAACCGACTTTCACGTTTTGGAAAGAAAGAAACCACACCCGTGACATTGGCAACACACTGAAGAAATTTCATTTTTGTTGTGGTCAGTCGAATCCAGTCTCCAAGCCAGAGCGGTTTGTGTGGACCGCTTTCCTAAACCTGCGGACCGCAATCTAAGTGCACTTCCGGGAAAGGAAGACTATCGACGGGGCAGCTTATCGACTACTCGAATTCCGGCGCTGGGCCGGGGGGCGGAGATAACAGCGCGGCAGCGAGGCTGGCCTCTCTCCTACGACGCCTGAACGCAAGTGGAGTACCACAAGGGTCGCTCTTTGTTCCGTTTCCTATGTTGCTCCGTTTTTGCTCACTTAGGAAACGGTCATATGAACGGTAGCAACGTAGAAGCGAGGTACGGTAGCATAATGTGTTACCCTACCTCGTTCTGTCTTATTGATCTTCTTCACATGTCTGAATTATTTGAGATTTCAAAAAAGTAGTAACTTTCACATTCGATACTTAACAGTTGACACAACGATATAAAGAAATTCAGTTGTGTTTCCGTATCTTTATTAATTCGAATTTCTTTATAACTCTTGTACTGAGTTTCCTCGTTTCTCCCCTTCAGCTTCCTATTTTAATGTAAGAGGAGTACCACAAGGTGGCTTCTTGTTTCGGTTTGTACGTTGCTCGACATTTGCTCACTCGAAGAACGGTCATATGAACGGCCCAACACGTTGAGACGTGCAAACGGATAGGCAGAGTAGCATACAGTTGACCTTCCGTAATTGGCAAATTGGTAACACTCTTTTGTACCTCGAAGACTTCAGCTCGCTAATACGTTTGAAATTAAGCAACTCGAAAATTGGAAAGAATTTTATTAAACAACCGCGACAGTACATTTAATGTAGATTTCTACGTGAGAAACGTGAGATTTGTAATTGTCACAAAAAACAAATTTGTAAACGGCAAACAAAAAAACGTCCTCCTTAAAACCCACGTATAAGGAGTCCAGTACGAAAAAATAACGAAAGCAGATAAAATCAACCACAACTTTAACTTTGACCAACAAGTTTTCCAAAATAATTTCGCCCCAATTAGACGACAGGCGCAAGATTGCCAATCTGGATTTTGCCTTGAATACTGGCGCAAACGGAAAAAGAAATCACGAAGCAAGTGCGTCTCGGAGGCTTCATTTGAACATTGGCCGGCGTTTTGCTTTGTCGTTAGGCGCTCAAGGTGAAACAAGGAAACATGACCAGCGAGCCAACCTTCTTCTCAAAAGTGTGAAATGCTGGTGTCGCCAATGGCTTGAGTCAATTGACCGGCGACTGAAATACGTGTGTCATCTATTACCTGCCAACAAGAAGAGCAATACGGTTTGGCTCCCAAACGTGTGCTATTAGAGAGTATTTTTTTCCCCTTCTGTTCTTCTTCGAATCGGACAATGTTCTTCTCTGTGGGAATGTCGTTTGGTTTTAGTGAAGTTTTCAATTTGTGGATGAATGAAGGTTTTCGATTTTGTGTTCGGTTTCAAACACTTTATTTACGACTGCAAAAAGTAGAGAATAACGGAAACAGGGTTAATGGATTCAGTTTAGTAAACGTGGGTAATATAAAAGAAACTGAAATGCTGATTATAATTTTCAAAACAAAGATCGAAGCATCAATTGATGTAAGTATAAAGAAGGAGATTACGAGAACGAATCTATCTTTCCAAACTCCGAATCCAGTATGTGGTTCAGACATTCGGGTCGATATGTGTGTATGTGTGATGGAGAGGAAGAGAGACAGAGAGGGTTGGTGGCAAGGATAGAAATAGTGGAAGAGGGAGAGAAGAGAAATTAGGAGTAAGAGGATAGTAAGAAGAATAGTGAGTTAATAAAACCTCCCTCTCTGGCTAACAATGAGAAGTTCTCCTCTCTACAGATGACCAACACATCATGACAATGCCTCCTCTAAGATTAGAGTCCATATGACAGAAACCGTCTCCTCACCACCCTGTAGTTCCTCCAACGTCACACAAAACGAGGGAGGTCGCCCGGAGAAACTCGGCGGTCGCCTGCGTTGGCTCGGCGACAGTCGAGTGTCGCCCAGGTGCTAACTGCCGGCTGCCCATCGGGTGCTAACTGCCCACAATTGAAGACAAAATAGCGCCCGGCGCCGGCCCTTGTTTTTGCGTCGACTGAAGGCGACGGCAGCGGCGCCAAGTGGGGCGAATGAGAAGCTCACACGGCGCGGCCGATGGAAAGGACGCGAGACCAGCGCGTGTGGAGGTTGCGCGAAAACTAGGCGTATTTTGCACAACTCTAACGAGCGGTGAACGGTCATCTGGTCACGTAACGTTGGAGGAAAATCGGAGTTGATTTCCAGACTTCTTTAATTTTTTTTTTATGCGGCTCGTACAAGATCTGCAAGACAGCCACAATTCGAAAACTGTGTGCCTCGAGATATGCTATATATTTTCTTGGCAGAAATAACGAGCAGTGAATTGTCAACTGGTCAAGTAACATCTACAGATTTTTTAAAAAAGTAGAGTCGATTTTGAGACAGTTTTAAAAATGTAATGCGGCTTGTTGGAGGGCTGCAACAATTCGAAAAATTCTAGCATTTTATACTATGTATATATTAGTAACAGAACTCCTCCGGAGGCTTAAAGTTATTCTTACTTTTTAATTGGTCCATTCTTGCAAGGTTTAATAATTTTCTAAGAACAAGACAAACAAACAAAAATTTTTTCAAAACCTATGACATGATGAATTTGCCAAATTCATGCACTAATATTGTCTTGGATATCGAACATTGGGGAAAAAAGGCTAAAACAAACTTGGAAAACAAAGCGTATTTTGCACAATTAACAAGCGGTGAACGGTTGGGTTATCTAGCTGTATTTTTGACATTTCCTTAATTTGGGTCACCAGATGGACAGTCTACCCTTGCCGTTACAAAAAGCTCTTCTGCTGACGTGGAATCGTCAGATGATTAGATCGACTATGCTATTGGCGAATGTTCGTCTATTAGCGATTTCGTGTGCCTCAGCCAACTCCTGTTCACATGCGCATTTCAACCTCTGCCCTGATCGGTCTCCGTGGAGGGAGCACAGCACACACGAGGAGGTGGAGGCGAAGGTGGAAGTGGCGATGAGGTACAGGGGGGAGCAGGAGAGGGAGAGGCAGGATTGGAGTCGCAAGCGAAGGCAAAAATGATAGTGGACGTGCAGGCAAACATGGAGAGATGGAGGTGATAGAGGAGGACTTGCAGGCGGAGGTGGAGGAGAGGTGGGGATGGAAATAGAAATAGAGGTGGAGAAGAGGTGGAAGTGGACATGGGGGTGTAGGAAAGGGGGAGATGGAAATGGGAGGAGAGGAGAGATGGAGGTGGAGGGGAGGTGGAGATGGAGGTAGGGGTGGAGAGGATTGAACATAGAAATAGAGGTGGAGAAGAGGAGGAGGTGAAGGCGAAGAAGAAGTGGAGGTGAAGAAAGAGAAGACCTAGGTGGACACTGAGGTTGATTTGGAGGTGAAGACAGAAGTGGATGAGGAGAAGGAGGTGGAAAGGGAATTAAGGCAAAATGATAGAAACCACGGAAAAACCGATCAAAGCAACTGGCCGCTAGAATTCTCCTCCAGACAGCGGCTGAATTCACTTATCTGACAAACTAGAATCGAAAATCCTGCCACCGTCGGGCCTCGAACCTAGAACCTCCCGGTCAGAGGCACTGCGGCGACAACAGTTGATGGCTCGAGCCACATCAACCATCCGGCGCTGGGCGGGGGTCGGAGATACAGCGCGGCGCGAGGCTGGCCTCTCTCCTACGACGGCCTAACGCAAGTGGAATTACCACAAGCGTCGCTCTTTGTTCCGTTTCTTATTGTTGCTCCGTTGTTTGCTCACGTTAGGAAACGGTTCAATATGAACCCGGTAGCAACGTAGAAGCGAGGACGGTAGCATAAATGTGTTACCCTACCTCGTTCTGTCTTATGGATCTTTACTTCACATGTCGAAATTTATTTGAGATTTCTGAAAAGTGGTAACTTTCCATTCGATACTTAACAGTTGACACAACGATATAAAGAAATTTCGTTGTGTTTTCCGTTATCTTTATTAATTCGGAATTTCTTTTATAAACTCTTGTACTGAGTTTCCTTCGGTTTCTTACCCCTTCAGCCTTTCCTATTTTAAATGGTAAGAGGAGTACCACAAAGGTGGCCTCCTTGTTCTCGCGTTTGTACGTTGCCTCGACATTTGCTCACTCGACAGAACGGTCATATTGAAACGGCCCAACACGTTGCAGACGTGCAAACGGATAAGGCAGCAGTAGGCATACAGTTGACCTTCCGTAATTGGCAAATTGGTAACACTCTTTTGTACCTCGAAGGACTTCAGCTCGCTAATACAGTTTGAAATTAAGCAAACTCGAAATTGGAAAAGACGTAGAATTCATTTAAACACCGCGACAGTACATTTAATGTAGATTTCTAACGTGAGAAACGTGAGATTTTTGTAATTGGTCACAAAAAAAACAAATTTGTAAACGGCAACAAAAAAACGTCCTTTCTAAAACTCACGTATAATGGACGTCCATTACGAAAAAATAAACGAAGCAGATAAAATCAGACCAACCTTAAACTTTGACCAACAGTTTTTCAAACTAATTTCGCCCAATTAGACGACCAGCGCAAGATTGCCAATCTTGGATTTTGCCTTCGAGGACTGACCGCAAACGTGAAAAAAGAAATCACGAAGCAGGTGCGTCTCGGAGGCTTCATTTTGAACATTGGCCGGCGTTTTGCTTTGTCGTTAGGCGCTCAAGGTGAAGACAAGGAAACATGACCAGCCGAGCCAACCTTCTTCTCAAAGTGTGAAATGCTGGTTGTCGCCAATGGCTTGAGTTCAATTGACCCGCGACTGAAATACGGTGTGTCATCTATTACCTGCCAATAAGAAGAGCAATACGGGTTTGGCTCCCAACGTGTGCTAATTAGAGAGTTTTGTTTCCCTGTCTGTTCTTCTCGATCGGAAATGTTCCTTCTCTGTGGGAATGTCGTTTGGTTTTAGTGTGAAGTTTCAAATTTGTGGAATGAATGAAGTGTTTTCGATTTTGTGTTCGGTTTCAAACCACTTTATTTACGATGCAAAAAAGTAGAGAATAACGGAAACAGGGTTAAGGATTCAGTTTTAGTAACGTGGGTAATATAAAAGAAACTGAAATGCTGATTATAATTTTCAGAAACAAAGACTCGAGCATGCAATTGATGTAAGTATAAAGAAAGGAGGATTACGAGAACGAATCTATCTTTCCAAAACTCGAATCCCAGATATGTGGTTTCAGACATCGACGGTTCGATATGTGTGTATGTGTCATGGAGAGAAGGAGAGAAGAGAGGGTTTGGTGCAAGGATAGCAAATAGTAGAAGAGGAGAGAAGAGAAATTAGGGAGTAAGAGATAGTGAAGAAGAATAGCTGAGGGTAATAAAACCTACCTCTCTGGCTAAACAATGAGAAGTTCTCCTCTCTACAGAATGACCCCAACACAATCATGACAATCCTCCTGCTAGATTAGAGTCCATATTGACAGAAACCGTCTCTCACCACCCTGTAGTTCCTCCAAACGTCACACAAAACGAGGGAGGTCGCCCGGAGAAACTCGGCGCGTCGCCTGCGTTGCTCCGGCGACAGGTCGAGTGTCGCCCAAGTGCTTAACTGCCGGGGCCCATTCGGGATTGCTAACCCATGTCCCCACAATTGAACGACAAATAGCGCCCGGACGCCGGCCTTGTTGTGTTTAGCGTCGACTGAGGCGCGGCAGCGGCGCCAACTGGACGCGGAAAGTGAGAAGGCTCACACGGCGCAGGCCGGATGGAAAGGACGCGGAGACCAGCGCGTGTGTGAGGTTGCGCCCGAAAACTAGGCGTATTCCGTTGCACAAAACTACTAACGAGCGCGTGAACGCGTCACTGGTCATCGTAACGTTGGACGGAAAAAATCGAGTTGGATTTTCCAGACTTCTTTATTTTTTTTTATGCAGCTCGTACAAGAGCTGCAAGACAGCCACAAATCGAAAGCCTGTGCTCGAGATATGATATCTATTTCTTTGGCTCAGAAATAACGAGCAACTGGAATTGTCGAACTGGTCACAGGTAACATCTACCAGATTTTTTAAAATAGTGAGTCGATTTTGAGACAGCGTTTAAAAAAATGTAATGCTGCTGTTGGAGGCGTGCACACAATTCGAAAAATTCTAGCATTTTATACTATGATATATTAGTAACAGAACTTCCTCCGGAGGCTTTAAGTTATTCTTCTTTGTAATTTGTATCCATTCTTGCAAGGTTAATAATTTTCTTAAGAACGAAGACAAACAAACAAAAATTTTCAATAACATATTGGACATGATGAATTTGCCCAAATTCTATGCCACTAATATTGTCTTGGATATCGAACATTGGGGAAAAAGGCTAAAACAAACTTGGAAAAACAAAGCGTATTTTGCACCCAATTAACGAGCGGTGAACAGGTTTTGGTTATCTAGCTGTATTTTTGACATTTCCTTAATTTGGGTCCACCAGTTATGGACAGTCTATACCCTTGCCGCTTTATACCAAAAGCTCTCTGCTGACGCTGGCAATCGTCATGATCGAGATGATCGACTATGCTATGGCGAATTTGTTTGTCTATTAGCGATTTCGTGTGCTCAGCCCAACTCCTGTTCCATGTGGGCGGGCATTCTTCAACCTCTGCCCCCGATCGGTCTCCGTCGGAGGAGCACAGCACACACCGCCAGGAGCGTGGAGGCCAAGGTGGAAGTTGGCGATGAGGTTACAGGGGGGAGCAGAGAGGGAGAGCAGGTTGGAGTCGGGCAAGCCGAGGCAAAAAATGAGAGTGGGCGTGAAGGCAAACGTGGAGAGGTGGAGGGGATAGCAGGAGGATTGCAGGCGGCGGTGGAGGAGCGTGGGATGGAAATATAAAAGCAGTGGGAGAAGAGGTGGAAGTGGACATGGGGGATGTAGGAAAGGGGGAGATGGAATAAAAATATGGGAGGAGAGAAGTAGATGGAGGTGGAGGCGGGGTGGAGATGGAGATGGAGGTAGGGGTGGTGCAGGAATAACATGAGAAATAGAGGTGAGAAGAGGCAGGAGGCTGAAGAAGAGGTGCTGAGGTGAAGAAAGTGAGAAGGCGAAGTGGACATTGAGGTTGATTTGCGAGGTGAAGACAGACGTGGATAGGAGAAAGGAGTGAAAGGAATTAGGCAAAATGATAGAAACCACGGAAAAACCGCACAGAGGCAACTGCCGCTAGAATTCTCCTCAGACGCGGACTGAAGTCACTTATTCTGACCAAACTAGAATCAAAAATCCTGCACCGTCGGAGCCTCGAACCTACGAACCTCCGTCAGAGGCACTGGCGGCGACAACAGTTGATTGGCTCGAGTCACATCAACCCAGTACCAGACAAGGACGATCGGCGAAGTTACCATCAAAACGCGAACTACGAGCGATCGGCCCACCATATTCACGGATCCACCCAGAGTCTCGGGCCAAACAAACACAACAACCACACACACACACACACAAGTTAGCTCAGCCCTGGTTACCAAATGAACGAGCGGGCGAAATACCATCAAAAACGGGAACACGAGCGATCGCCCACCTACACGAATCCACCCAGATCTCGGGCAACAAACACACACACACACAGAACACTACACAC
>BOPP01000284.1:430075-453097 GCA_017312745.1 Gryllus bimaculatus
ACACACACACAATCAGTATTCGCCGCCCGAAACGGACCGCTTTGTGGCAGGTTCGACGCCCCGACCTCCGCCACCGCCGCGCTGGGGCCACATGTGCTGGTAGCGGGCGAGTAAAAGTCGCCGTATTTCACCGCAGCTGAAATAACCCGTCGCCCGCACGCCCTTCCCCTCGCCCCCCGAGGACAGCACGGCGCCGGTGGCGTCGCGACGCGTCACCTACAGGCGTGGCGTCGCGACGCCGTGGGGTCACCCGCATGCGTTTCGCCAGCTCACCCACCACCAGCCCGCCCGGCTGCGCGATCAGGGTTGGCTAAATTTTCCAGAGCCCAAACGAAACAACAGCTCGATTTTTTAAAGAACGTAAAATAATAAATCATTCGTTTTCATGATTTCACTGCACTCTGACCGGGAGGTCCTAGCCACCCGATGGTGGCAGCATTTTCAACACTAGGTAGCTAAGTCGGATTCAGCAGCTGTCTGAAGGAGAATTCTATCGGACGGCTGCTCTGATTGGTAGGTTTCCGTGGTTTCTCCGATCAACACCCGGCGAATGCAGGAGCAGTTCGCTAACAAACGGGCCACGGACCGCGCCCGATCTATCCTTCCTCTTCCTTCTGCTATCCTCACCCCTTACTTACAACACTTACACATTTTCGTATGTACTTGTTGCGATTAAAATTGGATTTTCAATAAATATTTCACTACATAAAATGATAAGTGTTAAAAATATTTTTAAAACAATTAAAATATTTAATCGGTTCCATTAACAATTTTATTATTTTGCTATGTAGGTTTCTATTAATCAGCTTCCACTTAATTATAGACAATCAGATCACTTGAAATAAAATAACACTGTTAATAAATACAGAATATTTCCCAAACAGTCTTTGAAAATTCACTTTTCGGAGCCTAATTGTGTCTCCATCATACGGTAAATAATGTATAGCTTATAAAGTTGTAAGTGGAGTGAATTCAAATTCCGATTATGAGGCATAATGACGCCCATCTGATAATCTTCATAAATTATGTTTATGAACTGTTAATTTTATTTCAAATAAACTGATTGTCAATAATTAAGAGGAATCTGATTAACAGAAACCTATCATAGCAAATAATAACACTGTTAATAAAAATCCATTTAAATATTTTAATTATTTTTAAAAACTTACAATTTTATGTAATGAAATATTGCTGCCACCTTGGGGTGGCTATGACCTCCCGGTCAAAGGCACTGCAGTGACATCATTTGATGCCCTGAGCCACCTCAACCGTCTTTCGTCCGGCTGACGCTTTCGTCTGCTGTGTCGTTCCCGAACGACTTCCCTCAGCGCGACCAGGATTAACAAAAACTCCACGGAATAAACACGAGTGCAAGGTGCGTGCGTTCGGGTGTGCTGGCGGGCGGCGGGCTTTGCGGGGTGATTATTGTTATTCCGTGCGTTGGCGGAGCCTGTCTCAAAGCGGCAGGCCATCTCGCACGACTCCGCATAGACCTCATTTCGACTTTGGGAGGCGTTTGTTTGAGTTCGCACGGAAGAAAGGTGCTTGATGTGGATGCACGTGAATGCTGGGTACTGCAGGAACGTAGGAAAATGTCCGGTAAAAGTAGGAAAACCTCACGAGAAGAAAAACAATTAAAATCAATGATACAACGTGGTATTTGATAATCATATAAAATTTATTTTTAAAGAATACTCTCTTTAATCGAATTGATGCAATAAAGCAAAATCAACATTGGTTCTAAAGTCAGAACCAAATACCGATATGTTCATATCTAATCTTACATAGCTTCCCTTCCTCTATAATGTAGAAAATAGTTTCCAGCCAGAGAGACTTAGACGAGTATAAGGAATTTAATTTAAATAAATTCCTTTGAAATTAACACTAATTTATTGTTCAATAAAATGACTTGATTCACAGCTAAAGATACTGATGCTAATAAAAATGTTTACACCGTTCTAAATACGGAGTTTTAGACACTGCACCCCGCTACGACATGCAAAATCTCCGTAAGGTTTTCATACTTCCGCAATATAATATTTACTGTTTTCAGTGTATTTGACGCAAAAAAATAAATAAAAAAGTTCCATTGCCAATATCAATACCAATATCAATATCGGTACCGATATCAATACCAATATCGATACCAATATAACTAATGGAACCATTATCAACATCGATTATATTGCCACGTCAATATTAACAAATCTCAAGAACCGCGACATCCAAAATCGGTTCGCATCGGTTCACCCTTCACAAAATACCGCGACATCCCTCCCCGTTGTTTCTGTTTCGCACTTGGAAACGCGTGGAAGAGCGTTGACCGCGGCCGCCAGGAGGCCGTGCCCGTTGCCCGTCGCGTCCACTGAGGCTGCGCTCGTAAACGGCGACCCCGCATTCCCGTCACCGCCGCAGCCGCCGCCGTCTACGCCCTCCCAGGGCGACAGGCGACAACTCCACACGGCCGCGCCACACGCGGGATACACGTGACACGGCGCTCCTCGTGTGACACCCCACTGAGTCACGCCGACGTCCACCCAGCTTCGGTGTTGCGCGTGTGTGAACGTGTTATAGGTAGCGGTGCCGGTATTGTATTGGTATCGATACCTATACCAATACGTATTCTCTGCGACGTGGAGCGCAATCGGGAGACCAATGGCGGGTGAATTCGTGAAAACGTTTTTGTCCAACATTTAGATCGGAATGGAAGAAGTTTCGAAGTGTGGCGACACAGTTATGAGCCAGTTTCCGTAATGCCACAACCTTTTGATTCGCTTTTTTCGAATAGAACTGGCCATCAAGTACTCATCTTTATACATAAATATTTCGTGTGTTAGACAAATATATTATTAAATAAATATCTTAATTAGAGAAAAGTATGAATGCAAATGAATGCCCTCGATTTGATGTTGCAAAGCGGGAATTTATAGTTAGCTGCAAATTCTGCGGCCACTATTTATACAGCATTTTCGAGTGATCGATTAGCTTCGGATATACGTCTACCGCCATCTCGGATGGAAGATCGCGCGCGGTCCGTGGCCCGTTTGTTAGGGTACTGCTCCGGCATTTTTTATTGATCGGAGAAACCACGAAACACTGCCGATCAGAGCAGCCGGCCGCTAGAATTCTCCTCCAGACAGCAGCTAGATTCGCACTAGCTACGTAGTTCGTGTCGAAAACCCTGCCACTGTCGGGACTCGAGCCCTCGGAACTCCCGGTCAAAGGTACAGCAATGACGCACCAGGTACGCAAAAGTACAGCAACAGTACGCGTAGATGCACAGAGCCAGCTCATCGGGGTGCTGTTTTGAGGCGAATCGCGATCTTGCACTTACGGTGGGTGGGAGGTGTCCCGCTTTGGGCCAAGGCCTCTCGCGAGGTGGGCGACCGCCCTCACGGCCTCCCCCGGATATTTATACTCGCGAGAGAGCACTCGCCGTGGGCGGGGCGGGGAGGCTCGTCAAAACGCAGTAAACCCTCGGCGCAGAAGGTGCGTGAGGATCGCAACTCGCCTCTCTCTCCGTTGGCGACCGGCGACACGTGCTTGCGCCTTGGCAGGGGCAGCGGGCGCCGCAAATCATCTTCTTCCTCCTCCCCCTCCTCCTCCTCCTCTTCATCTTTTTCTTCTTCTCCTTCTTCTTCTTCTTCATCGTCGTCTTCGTCTTCTTCCACTTCGTCTTCCACCTCTTTGTCTTCTTCCACTTCTTCGTCTCCTTCCACTTCTTCGTCTCCTTCCACTTCTTCGTCTCCTTCCACTTCTTCGTCTTCTTCCACTTCTTCTTCCAACTCCTCGTCGTCTTCCACCTCTTCGTCTTCTTCCCCGAGTTATTTTTCCGCTTCCATGGCCACATAGACTATGAACTTCAGCTTCCACTATGTTTTTTTCTGATTCTACTGATGCTCCTTCAATTCTATTCTTCTTCTTCTTTCACTTCTTCCATTTCTTCGGTTTATTTTTGCACTCCAAGCCAACTACCGCTACCACTTTGCTTTTTCTCTTTGCTTTTCTTGTTCTTTCGATTAATTTTTCGTTTTCCATGCCACTTTGTCTTTTTCTGCTTCTCCTGCTGATTCTTCAATGGTTTCTTCTTCTACTACGACCTCTTACATTTCTTGGACATATTTTCCATTGCCACGTCAACGTTATATACTACTTCAGCTTGCTCTTCGTCTTTTTCTGCTTCTCCTCGTGCTTTCTTCGGTTCATCTTTCCGCCTACGCATCTTCTACTCCTCTTTTTACTCCATTTTCTTTAATTTATCATTTTTTTAAAACCGTAATACTTCTAGCTACTTTTCTTCGAACTCTTTACTTTTAAATCTCCCAATTCAACTTCCGTTTTCTGCTTCTAATTACTTTTTCTTTCTCTAATTTCTCTTTTTCTTTCTCCAATAACTCAACTCTATATTATTATTATTATTTTCTGATTTTCCTATCTCATCCAAATCTTTTACTTCTTTCACTATTCACAACTTCTTCCTTTTCTATTTTTCCTCTTCCTTTATCTCTTCGAATTGTTTTGTGCATTACTATGCCCAGAAGCGACATCGAAGTTGAAGTTTAGGAAGTCCGTCTACAATTGTGAAGAAATCGCAACCAAAGAAGTGCTGAAAAATTCTTGCGCATATACGTCAGACGTGAAGTTGCAGAAATATTTCTTGCTTTGCTTGACGTAAGAGCTCCAAGCTCTATTGACGTTCCGAAACATCGTAAGACAAAAAAAAATCGATGCGGTAATTTTATCAATATACTACTATTTTTACCATTAATGTTGTTACTATTTTTACTATCCTAAATGAATATAGAATTTTCTGAAGTCGGAAAATATGCTAAATTCATTTCAGGTTCGACTTTCCAAGGAGTCAACGCAATTGGCTGTAGTCTCACTTAAGGATCTAATTACTAATTTGAGTCACTGGTATCTAGGACATCCTAAGGATGGCAGACGATAGTGAGCATATGAAAAAAAGCAGTAAAACTGACGCAGACATTTGCTGATTTCGTTTCTAAACTGAAGAGCGATTAACAGCTTTTTTTCTGATTAACTGTCCACCTAGTTTCGGATGTACCACCCAATCGGCATTGAAGAAACAATCTGGAATAGCTCTCCTCGACGGGGGAGCCCTAATAGGCAAAGCGTCCGCCGTCTTCAGATTTTCCCCCGCTCACATCCCGAATCCGCTAACAAGCTGCCTCCGAGAGGTCAGTACTGCCGGCGCTTCCCAGCTGAACGCCATCTACTTTCACACACACACACACACACACACACACACACACACACACACACACATACACACACCACAACTGCAACTCCACGACTCCTCCGCAGCCACAATCAACCTCTTCCGACCACATTTAATGCGGTCACAATCTGGGACAATCTTCCTGCGCGAACACAGCCACACACAGGAGATCACCCATACACACACACACACACACACACACACATACGAGGCCATCGCATACACTCGCGTGGTTCGTCTCATTATACAAATTTCCCCCACGCCGCCTCTCCGCGATGGCCGCTTTCAGAAAGCCTCGTCTTGGGAAGTTGGTGGGGCCGACGGGGGGTTCCCCTGATCTTCCCATGTGATAGCGGCTAAACGTTCCTGTTATAATTAATAAACACGCCGAGACATTGCTGCCTAATTGGGTTCGGGGTGTCGTGACTCTTTTTGCTTGTTAAGTCTCCGACTGCCGCGCCGCGCAGCGCTCTCCTGTACCTGAGCAACTGTGAGGGAGGCGGGGGGTGAATCGTTTTGTACCCCGGCGTGCGGTAGTGTTCAAACGGAGGTTGCTTGCTCTAATGACAGGTGGTTCTTCTCAACCTTTTCTGCGCGTCGTGAAGTGAGCTTTTTAGTATAACGTAACCTCACGAGGCAGTCAATTTAATTATCACGATCAATTATTGATTATTTCGTGTTTGTTTGGAGCGTCAACTGTTGTGGTTGGTGAGCCGTAAGTGTGGTGCATGTTTTATCATGGGAAGTTGTGGAGTTTTATCCCGCTGGATGAGATCCAGCCGACCTACACTTCATCTTGTTTTGTTTTTTAACATTAAGGTATGTTCCACCTGTGAGGTCTCGCCTCAGCCAGGAAAAGCTCTTAGCTCCCGTTCTGTGTGGTAGTGTAGTACATGTACTTGGAGTAATGAATAGAACAAGCAGCTGTCCGTGACCCGTTTGTGAGGGTACTGCTCCAGCATTCGCCTAGTGCTGATCGGAGAAATCACGGAAAACTACCGAACAGCATATGCCCACTAGAATTATCCACCAGACAGCCACAGAACTTGACCTAGCTATCTAGCTAGTGTTGAAAATCCGTCGGGACTGGAACCCTAGAACCTCCCGGGTAGAGGATAGGCAGTGCTACCAACTGATGCCCTGAGTCACCTCCAACCGGTTTGCTTGGAGTAATGACAGGAGTTTTTCTCAACCTTTCCTGCGTGCCGAGAAGTGAGTTTTTAGTGTAACGTATCCTTGCGGGGCTGTTAATTTAATTATGTCTGTATCAAGCGACCGGCTGTGGAATTAAGAGTAAAAAGGAATCGTTAACAGCACGTAAACACGTTAAGGACTCCCCAAAATTTGGTTAATAAACATTTTTACGTTAAGCGAGTCAGGTTGGGCGTACGTTTTAATGCGTCTCCGTATTATAGCATCTGTCGAGTGCTATGATGAATAAATGAATGAATGACCGAAACATTATGGAGGTGATGGTAATATGAAAGGAAAAGGGAGATCCTTAAGAATAATTCTTTCCGAATTCTTATCGTTCAAACTCAATGTTCATATCCGGAAAGCCTAATCAGTTTACCAACTCCTTACCCTTCATTTGGTGAAATTCCTGTATATAAGGGATTGTCAGCCAATTGTCGATTTCCTACAACCTTACATTCATATTTACTACTGTAGCCATCTCAAATACAAATAGTTCCATAGTGACGGTTTCAGTGTATTAATGACCCCAAAAATGTTCTTTCTTAAAATCGAAAAACGAGGGGCAGCTCACGAGTGTGTTAACAGTATTGGCTGCTGAGGAACCCCAATAGAATAGCTAAATAAAAACACTTTATAAAAATCGATTCAATTGTGCAATTAAAATACCAGTGTAAGACACCTTTTACAAGAGCAAGCCAGCATACGACTAGAATGAATATGGGGTTACAATTGTAACAATTTGTTTCAGTTTTGCGCAGGTGTGTACATAAAACATTGAACTAAAATTACTCCTATGACGTTCTAATTGCTCACTCTAACGCGAAAACACATAACTGGTTTCTCCGCTAATTTTAAATTATCTCGCAAAGTATCTTTGAGTCTTGGGTGCCCAGTATTCCAGCAGACACCGGTTAGGAGCTTGTTGAAGTTTCCAACACGACCATCGGGGTAGGTCGTTGGTGATGAGTTGGTGATGAGCATCATTTTATGGTGAGAGGCATCTGGAATAACACGCGAGGAACCTTCTGGGTTCCGCTTTGAAGACGGAACATACCCACGCTCGAAGATAAAATGTGCCCATAAAAATCCGTTATCTTCGGAAGAAACGTCTAACAGAAAGTTTCAGTGCTAAGGGACGTCAATGAGGAATCAGATTGTAGTCTTGTTTGTAATTTCAACTTCTTTGTAAAGAATCTTCAGCTGATTTGGCTTTATGAGTACTACCAGTTAGTAAAAGGTATAATTTAATGTCTTGTACGAAAAAAATCTACAAAAGTATTTAGGCACTTTTATACATGACCGCTTATATTACACCCGGTAGTATTGGATATTTTTACTACGTAATTCAAAGAATATTAAATGCAAAAGTCTTACGTTATTTATGTGTCTTTTACCAAAAAAGTATCTACGTAGGAACCCGAACGAAGTGTTTCAGTTTCATAAAGAATTTTGATTACTCCGAGAACTCTTGATTTTGGATGTGTGGTAGGTTATAAAGAGTATAAAGACTATGATGTTAGACCGGCTAGGCCGGCAAAAATTAAGTGGTGTAATGTATTTAATATAATCGTGAGAATTTTTGCAGCAGAATCCAAGTGTTTTTAAAATATTTTTAAAATCTTACAATAATGAATGTTTGTTAGTCTAAAAATGCGTTACAATTCTAAGACATGAAAGGTACATAGTTCACTATAAATATTAATGATAATTAATGGTAATAAATGGAAATTTTAAGAACTTATTGTGTTCTCAATTATTGTGTTTTAGTAGACAAATAAAATAAACCAAATTCATCTGCTTCACGCCTTTGCTTAATAATTCAAAATTCATTGCACCAATAACTCTTTATTACAATTTTTTGTCAATTTCGCGAATTTTCTTAAATTTTTTTCGGGAAATTAAGATCGAGGAGACCAACACGAAGATAATCTGGAACCGATGACCTCGCTGTTAATGTCACTCAAAATTCATTTTCAGGAAAAGGACAATCTAATTTAGGATATTCGAGGTAACTCACTGGCGCATGCAACGAACCAACCACACGCCCCCACCATCAAGGTCACCCGAGCCGGTCGGGTGCAGAGGGGAAAGGGGAGGGGGAGGAGGCGTCCAAAAATCCACTTCCGCCCGAGAGGTCGAGAGCAAGTGAGGAATTTCGAGCTTTCACAAGAACTTCGCTGACCGCGGCAGTCCTCGCTTTGGGGACAGCGCGCCGTTCACTGCACATCTCCACAGATGGTGGGCGGGGCGGCCGCTTTGTGACGATCGGAGGGCAAACGGGCCGTCCTCCTGCAAAGATGGCAGTCGCAGGTGGGAAGATCGGCTTTCTCGCGGAGATAATGCGATGAATAGGGACACCTGTTACGATGTGCTTCCACGGGATACATTATGTTCACGCATTCACACTACTTATTCGTTCAATATAAACTGTATGTTCTTTGACGAAACAAAATGAAGACAGTTAAGATGCCCAGAAAGGACTTTCGTTGATAAATGAAAGCTCTCAGCTTCGTTAGGTTGAATATTCGCCGCCAAAACATTCCAAATTTCAATATAATGATTTGTTGCTTTGAATGTATACGTTTTCTCTGCTTTTTAAGCCCATTTTTTGTCGATTCCTTTATATTTACTACATCTTGTATCTCATATGAAAAACTC
This sequence comes from Gryllus bimaculatus, assembly GCA_017312745.1. NCBI lineage: Eukaryota > Metazoa > Arthropoda > Insecta > Orthoptera > Gryllidae > Gryllus > Gryllus bimaculatus. The sequence goes on from BOPP01000284.1 coordinate 439,173, forward strand.
TAATAATAGGTACATTCAATTTTAAAATTATTTCCAACTAAGTTATTGTTAAATTATAATTACTATTGCATCAAAATTCGAAATGTAAGTTCGTAACGTATGGCCTTTTAAAAATGAATGTATTATTAAAAATATAAAACTTCAATTTTAATGAAACTCTCTTGGTCTACCTCAGACACGGCAGTCGGATCTGAGAAATTCGAAGAACTTTCGTAAGAGGAATCTTCATAAAAGACCGGAAAGATGCGAAATTAAAATTTCAGATTTAATTACATTTTAATTTCGTACTTCAGGTCGGCTGATTTGGCACTAATAAACCAACGAAAGCTCGAAATACATGTTTAAGTAATCTTCCTAGCGCAACAAAAACGACTGATATCGAAAGGAATCTTTCTTAAGTGTTAGACTCAAAGATAACCTCCTTGCTATGCGGACGAAGTGATTGTAAACATTGTCCTGTATAACTGTTCAGGTGTTTCAAAAACACCAAATGAGTCGGAAAGAGAATTCTAATGTTGTTTCATCACATCTCGCCACTGTCCTGCGTGAGTGACCGGGTGATTTGGGAGGGAATGCGGGTGAAAACGGCAGATCGTTGGGAAACGTTTTCGGAACTGGATAAGCAGGTACCGCCAGACGCGTAGTGCATAAGTAGATAGACTCGTGAGTGGTCAGATTGGATTGTGAATCTAATAGGAAAACAGCGAGAATTATAATTTAAAATTATCTAAACGTGATATCGTGCATATTAAGCCGGGGATAAGAGAACAAACTTGTTAATAGGTGGTATGTGGACAATATTGAAATCCTGACTACAGAATGGAATTTGGGTATATAGAAATAAAGTCTATTAGTCGGGTGAAGGCGCAGTGGCCGTTCAGGCTTCATGAAGCTAAAATCTAGCCTCTTATTTCTCATCGTGTCCCACGTGATGGCTACATACATTGATTGATGGATTGTTAGTGATTCTCGGAGCGGATGGCGAGACCCTGTGCCGACCTATGTCAGGTTGTTGCGGTTTTTTTCCTCATCCAGGTATCTCCCACCAGCGAGGCACCGCCCCAGCCGGGACGAGCTCTCAGCTTCCGACTCATTTCCCGAGAAGTGTGGCTGTGTAGTGCATGTGAGTGTGCGTATGTGTGTGTGTAAGTAAGGGGTGAGGATAGGGCACCTAAAAGGAAGGAACGAAAGTCCGTAGCCCGTTTGTTAGGGTACTGCTCCGGCATTCGAGTGGTATTGATCCACGAAACCACAGAAAGCTATACCGATCAGAGCAGCCGGCCGCTGGAATTCTCCTCCAGACAGCGGCTGAATCCGACGCAGCTGCCTAGCTAGTATCGAAAATCCTGCCACCGTCAGAACTCGAACCTAGGACCTCCCGGTCATAGGCACCGCAGTGACATCCGTTAAGCCTCTCCTGCCGGTCACATCAGTGTAGTAGAACATAAACGCGCAGAGGGGGCGCGGGAGCGGGCAGCGACGCCGGACGCGTCCCGCGTGGCGACGGGCGGGCCTGCGGCGGTGACTCGAGGCCCGGGCCGTGACGCGCACGGGCGTGACTGGCGCTAGCGGCCTTTTTTGCGTGACCCAGCGGCCCACGCGCGCCGCGTCGTGCGAAACGCGCCACGTCATCACGCACAATTTGCTTGAGCGGGCGCGGCGAGGGCGGAATCGCTCGAATACTGCAGCTGGACCTCCGTTAAACGATTTTTGGACATTTCTGGACATTAAAAATTTAATGTAAAACTAGTGGTTTTTTTTCTAACTTTTTTCTTATTTTGATCCATCATTGTTCACGCATTCTTAATCCTCATAATCATCAACAATAGTGTTGTATTAATGTTCTCAGGATTTTTGTGATGTTGATATGCGTTGGTTTGTGAAGAATACCAAGGAAATCACCAATGGATGACCTTCTTACATTAATTTATTTTATATTGTTAATAACTGTCCATTGTATTTCATGATAATTGAATGATTATGAAGTAGATTGTAAGTATTCGTTAAAAAAACTAGTGGTGCTATATCAGCACATACTTTTTCCCATTATTTGTAAGTGTTGTGAATTTCGAAAATTCAAAGATTTCAACGAAAATGAGACCTTCATTTTTAAGCGCCCTTTTCCTGTATCGCAGGAAAAGTTTTAAAAGTAAAAGAAGTTGAAGTCTTTATTTTTAGAAAATTTTGAAAATGTTACGGCTACGTGCTAAGTTCATCCAAACACAAAAATATCCCCTTCAAACTCTTTTCAAACTTTTTTCTGACGAAAAATCAAGGTTTTTTGTTCCAGCATTACAATTATTGCTAAAGACTACGAACGCTAGAAAGAACGAGTTGCTGTTCGTGAAAAAATTTTCTGCAATTTTTGAAAAATTAAATCTCGACATTTCCTTTTCTCTTTCAGACGGAAATATCGTCACGAAAAGAATCGTAAAATTGAATGCTTGTCACACAGTTTATTCAAATTCAAGTTCCTTTGTGTGACGAATGAGTATTTTTACAAAAATGAAACTATTTATCTGTGAACCACCTCGAATATATAGGTTTTTGAATATCTAAAGAATGAAGTGTTATCTGTGCTTCTCGAAAATACATTTTTTTGATACGTATAACGTAATTTACGAAACAAACATTTTATTTGCAATAAATAAAAATTAGATATATTAAATATTTACAGGTTATAGATACCATAAAGAAATATCGAGAAAACTGGAAAGGTCATGTCCTGAGAATGCCAGAACATAGAATAAGTAAAACTATTCTTCAATATGTACCTGAAGGAAAAAGAAGTGTAGGACGTCCCTTGAAGAGATGGCATGAATAATTCTGGTACGGAACCGACCAAGAGGTCTAATCCTTGCTGTCGACGATGATGAAATATTTACAATATATTATAAAAATAAAATTTTAGTTTATACCAAATAATCGATAGCGTAAATTTCGATTAATTATTGATTCGACTGTTAATTCTATCTTTCAAAGGGGGGAGAGATCCCAGCATTCGACTCACTAGCTACAATCCAGCTCTGAGAGATCTTCTGCTATGCACTGCGCTTTGCAGGGGGCAATTTGTTATCCGGACGCAGCATCTCAAAAACCGTAAAACATTACAATGTTTCTCCGACGAACTGACTTGGAATCATTCGTCATCACAAAGTGCTTCCGCGGTAGATGATAGGCGCTGATTCTTCTGAAAGGAGAAATGCATAACACGAAATAGAACTTCATCACAGTTCGCTAAATAATAATTTATTAAAAACAATGAAATTGCTAAAAAAAAGGGCACGGAAGAAAGAATGTTCAAGATTCTTTAGTGAAGAACAAATCTGATTGTCACCGAAGATGAATGCTCTTGAATTGTAATAATTAATTTTTTTGAATGATCAGAAATGAGTATTTTTTTACTTGCTTTATTTATTTTATTTTATTTTATTTTTATTTTTTTGGGGGAGTCTGTTTATAAAAAGGCTGCACGCAACCAAATGTTCACTGTGGACTCGGCTGAGCAGAAATTGCACAAGCCAATAATACTACGTTATGTTATTATTAACGTCTGTTAAAATATTTTTTTCATATGTAAGTATGAAAAATTGAACAATATTCTTCGTTTCATCGCGTGTGATTTTTTGAATGTGTCTTCTTGAAGTTAATATTTTATAACGATGGAAACGAAATATTATATTTATTTTGTAATAGTTATTTTCATTTCGTATTTATCTTTATATAGTATACCCCTGATGAAAACCCAAACTAAGTCGTGCAACTTTGTGATCAAATAAAAAATGTGTTCAACTGATCATATTTTCAATATGTGAAACACATATTACTACTTCTTACTTTTCGCTTATTTGACTTTTTTTATAATTATTTCTACTGAAATAGGGAGAGGAAAATGTAAAAAAGGTTTTAGTATAACTAACTTTATTCAATTCCTTTTTTTTTCTTTTTTCAATTTCACAGGACACAGAAGAAGCTGATGTTGATTCTTCTTCTATCCAACGAATCGGATGGATGAGTTTGGAACAACTTATCTTATTTGACATTGGTAAACGACAGTACTTCTTCACAACACATCCCATGTGGAAAATATTGTTCCTTCACACAGACATGTTGCATGCGACAGATAATAAGAAATTAAATTACGAAAAGGAAACACAAAGAAAGGTAAAGTCATACACCAAATTTGATTCGCAGAGACAAAACTTCTAAAAAATTCCAGAAAACTATTCCAAAGAAAATTCACTCTAATTGCAGCACGTAAGAACATAAATTTGTTGAAACGTCACGATAACGTAATTCTTTATTTAAACGACTGCCTCGTAGTAACTTCAGTGTTACCGTTCCTTTGGAGACATAGTTCACTCCAACATTAAGCCATCGATCCGCATTCAGAAGTGAAGATATCGCTGTAACACAACCGCAAGTCCTCATTTTAGACACTTGCTACATTAAACCCGACTTGTTTTTGTCAATGGCGAAGGTATACTGTCGAGGACACGCTTAACCTACCGTGACACTGAACGTCATTTTTTTCTCCATGAGCGCACAACAATGGAAAACAACAAAACACCTGTTATAATTGTGAATTATTTCTTTTCCAGCTTCAGTTGACCACAACTGTGTCATAATCTTTTGCTTCTTTTTATTTCGCAGGAATTTTCGCTTGTTTCCGACCACTTCTCGCCGCACGAAATGAACGTGTTATTTTTCCATAAACCTTTTGTAAAATGAGGTAATAAAAATAAAATAAGGAGAAACAAACATTCTTGTGTCGTGTTTCGTTATATTTAACACTGAATTATGATGCAACAGTAAACTTCGTTGCGTTCCGTTGCAGTGGCAATATGGACGACAACCTATTTTTAAGACTTGAATAGATTTTTAAAAAATCTTGTATATGAAAGATGTTTTATGTTTTACACGATGTGTTCGGAAAAACTACAATCGACTTAACTTGTTCTTAATTAGAAAACTTTATTGCATCTTGTTGTATACACTTATGTGATCCACGAACTTCAAACAAAAAAATAAAACAAGAAAATATTTCCTTTCCCTTGAGGTAAAATTCAACATACAAACAAACCAATTAAGTATCATCAACAAATTATTAAATGAGAAATGTTTCTATCCAAACTTCGAGAACGAACTTACGCAAGATTACATTTACCTAACTCAACGGATATGAAAAAAACAGCAAAACGTCAGCGCTATTACAGACTCATTATAAATTTTCAATAAAATTACACATCGAATTTTTGCTTAATTACAAATTTCCTACTCTATCGATTTTTCTTACCTATCACTGTGATCGATTTTTCTGAATGTAAACCCCCAAACAAGATACCGGCAAGAAGTTTGAAGTGCCCTTTCCCCGAACTCATATTTTTGCCAACATAAATGTTTCGCTTAATAACTACCTATCATCGGATCCCCGCAAATCGATATCCAGAAGAGATAAAACTTCAATACGCAATTACAGCGTTTCCGCCAACACGACTCATACTGCGATTTTCCACATAAATACAAAATTACGGTTCTTCACTTCAGGTAAACTTGTTGATATTTTTATCAAGAATGCACTCCCTTTCCTCTAAAAATCGTTTATTCTAAATCAAACTCTTCGTCAAATATTTTTGACATTGATTTTCGTTTGCCCGACACGCTTTTTAACACTTTTGCGCGAAATATAAAAGAAAAATTCCTCGTCGAACACATATCGAATAACGTTTTTCTTACTTGACACTCCTGTACCGTACTCGACTTGGTCCTTATTCCTCCATCGTATTGGTAATTAAAACCACTCAGGAATACATACTACAGACATTAATGTTTCGTACGATCACAACACTCCCACTACCCTCCGTGTAGTACGCGTAATTAAGTCAACGTCGCACCACAGGCTTAGCATCGGCATCGATGATGACGCGACACCACTTATTCTGACGCGAAACAGTACACATACCGTCATTAATTTTTACTAGAATTACACGCAATTCGTATCCATTCTTGTACTCCGTTCCACGTCCGTGCTCGAATTTAAAAACTCTAAAACACACAAAGACATTATTTTTTTCTCTAGAACGATCCCTCTACTTTCGTGAATACAGAACGCGTATTGTACACGAAATCAAAGTTAATTCGGGTTCGGCCCGAGCGCTCATCGCCACCGCAACATATTGACATTTTTGTACAATTTCACTCTGCTTGCGTACTCCTGCTTACACTCCATTCTACCTTCATACGCGAATGAAACCCCTCTCAAATACGAACATTGATATTCCCTCTACAACACTCCCTCTCCACACGCGAAAACAGTACGCGTGCAATACGCGAAATCAGAGGAAGACAACTCGTCTTCGCTCTGAGGACCCATTGCTACTACGTACATACTGCCATATTTTCGTACAATCACATTCTTCTTCCGTAATCATGCTTACACTAATTTCCACCCCCGTTATAGAAATAAAACAAATATTTGAAAACAAACATTCATTTTTCCTCTACAACAATCCCTCTCTTCACGCGAAAACAGTACGCGAAATGAAAGTCAAAAAATCTAAGTCGCCACCGCATACATCCCGTCGTAATGTTTTCGCACAATTACACTCTGTTTCCGTATTCGGGCTTACATTCCGTTCCACCACTGTACAAGATTCTTTTTTAATCCCTCGAAAACGGACATTGATATTTCCTCTACATCGCTACCTCTCCACTCGCAAAAACAGTACGCGTGCAGTACGAGAAATCAAAGGAAGACAACTCGTCTTCGCCCGAAAACACATTGCTACTACATATCACATATACAATCACATTCTACTTTCGTAATCATGCTTACACTCATTTCCACCCCCGTTATAGAAAGAAAAATATTTTAAAACGATCAAACTATTTTTCCTCTACAACAATCCCTCTCTTCACGCGAAAACAGTATGCGAAATCAAAGGAAGACAACTCGTCTTCGCTCGAAAACACATTGCTACTACATACATACTGCCATATTATCGTACAATTACATTCTACTTCCGTAATCATGCTTACACTCATTTCCACCTCCGTACAGGAAAAAAAATGAAAACGGACATTCATTTTTCCTCTGCAACAATCCCTCTCTACATGCGAAAACAGTACGCGTGCAATACGCGAAATGAAAGGAAGACAACTTGTCTTCGCCCGAGAGCCCATTGCTACTTCATACATACTGCCATATTATCGTACAATTATATTCTACTTTCGTAACCATGTTTGCGCTCATTTCCACCTCCGTACTAGAAAAAAATTACTTGAAAACGATTGCTTGACATTGCTTATTCCTCTGCAACAATCCCTTTCTACTCGCGAAAACAGTACGCGAGCAGTACGCGAAATGAAAGTCATCAGCCCGTCTTCGCCCCGCGCGGGCAGATGCGGCGTCGGCGGCGTCGGGGGCGTCGCGGCGCCGGGCGTCAGGTGGGGTGCCGAGCCGCAGGCGCAGGGCCGACGCCCGCAGCGCGACGCCGCCGACGCCGCCCCTGCACGAAGCGCCGGCCGCCCCGCCCGCCCGACACACGGGGCCTCCCACACTTACGACCAAGCCGGTTGGAGGGCGACTTCAAAAATGAAGGGCATGATAGGTGAACCGCAAGAAGGAAAAAGGTCTGGATTTCAAAGAGAAATGGAAGAAAAAAAAAAGAAGAAAAAAAGAAAAAAAATGAACTTCAAGAAGAAATTTCAAAAAAAAAAAAAGATAGATTTTTAAGAGAAGAAAAAAGAAAGAAAATACATAAGGTTAGCGATAAATACTACTTCTTTCAAGGTAAACGATCTCTTTATTATTTCATTTTGAAGTTCAGATTATTGCTTGTTTGATTTTATTTTTATTTTTAGTAACACTTAAACTTGCTTGACTGCAAATGTTAAAGTTCTGCATTGCTAACAGAAAACACACGGAATAAAAAGACGAAAAAATGAAAAGGAACGCTACTTCCGTACTTCCGAATATTGCTTCTTCGGCCACAAATGGTTCCGTTTGATACTACGATCACGCGGATGATGTATGCAAAACTAAAAAAATCAAGTCTGACCCTTCAAAAAGAAAAAAAGTTCCGGATTTCTCAAGAAAAAAGGTGAAAGGAAAAAATGAGAAAAGGAATGTGTCTTCCGTAATGTTTGATTCTCGTTCTTATAAGAGAAAACATGAAAACTATTTGATTTATTATGCAACTGAACAATGCAAAATTTATATTGTTAAAATACACATTTTGTTTTGTTTCAAAGTTTTGTATAATAAATTATATCCGCCAAATCTTTGACTAGCAACGCATCATTTAAACCGTTTGGATATAAAGTCTGTTTCTATCATATTGCTGAAACCGTGAGCGAAATGAACTAGCTAACACAATGTTACAAATAAATGGATGTGTTTAGTACACTCTTGTCAATATTCAGGGAAGCTAAACTTTTGGATGCTAATTTGTTGGAGTGTGGATTTCATTTCACTTTACGTAATAACAAGGCTTGAAATTCCCATACCACATTACGCGTGTAGATTTGCGCACCTAACAAACCCGTACCGTACTTCCAGGTTATGAAAAATAAGCATATTGGTTTCATTTTCCCTCGTTCTCTCGAAACAATCTACAAAATTAAATAGTGATTTATTTTTAAAAAATTATTGCGACCAGAGCAATGCGTAATGAAGTGCATTGTAATACATTGTGTAAATATCAGTGTGTTCTATTCCAGAAATGGAATTATCCAAACCAGATTTGTGAGTATTCTGGGAATTATTATACTGATGAAACAAGCCGATCCGGGGAAAATCCAATTTGATGAAATGGATTCGCACGATAACGTGGAAAAAACAATACTTTTTGGAATTATCCCTTATAGACTGCTTGCAGGTAGACTCCAACCAGTAACCAGTAAAAGACTCAGAACTGCGCATGATACTACATTTTTAGATAGTCGGATTTCTCCTGGGGGAGTCTTATCTTGCATTGAATGTATCGGGAACCGAAATCGTATATTTACGCTTCTCACTATGAGAAAAAAAAGAACTGTTTGAATGTGGACAACGGTCAAATAACTCTGAATCAATCCCTTGTCCGTGATATTATCGTAAGACGTTCTATCGTAAGTCTGTTTGATAGTCTCCTGTGCCCTGAAAATGCGTTGCTGAGACTGCTGATAAGCGATTCAGTATCAAATGTTCTTGCTAATCTTCACTCAACAATTGAATATGTGTTCCGAGAATTGATACAGGCATTCGATTCCACTGAAACACGATTAAATATCATTTTTCATATTCCGCACGCCAATAATTGGAAATTTCAAAACAGTAGTAATATTCAAATTACACAATTAACTAAACAAGAAACACGCTTGTGTCCTAAATACACGACATATTCTTAAAACTCTTCATATCCGCTAAAGGAAGGAACTCTTAACATACTCTTCAGAGGTAGAAAAATAACAAACAATAAGAACAATTTAAATCTACAAGAAACATTGGTCAATTAGTCATGGTATTTCTAACAGTGACAATTCTTGTGACGAGGAAGCTACCGTCTTTTACAGATCAGTCTGAAATGTAATATGATCTGCTATCGGAGGCAATCTCGATTAATCATCCTTTGCAGGATTGCTGCCGCAACTGTCACAATCATCATTGCGATTTTAGGACATGACGTCACAAAGTCCAACGCAAAGTATCAAATAACCATTTCCGAATAAGGGCAGTTCGTTCTCATCGAAGAGATGTCGACGTTCTACGAACTGGCGATAAACCGAAAACAACAGGATAGGAATCTTATTTCTCGCCAGTTTCCGTTAGATAGCCGGAACTGAGACAATTTTTCGATGAAATATTCCAACAGCATTAAATTCAACACGCAGAAGAAAAACATTAAAAAAAGAAAAAAAAAATTGAAACTGAAGTCACCGAACAGGAAATAAACTGCGAAATCGGAGACTACCGGCTTCTATGTGATTACAAACAAATGTTAACATCCATTCCACTCATAATAAACAACAGCAAAAATTTTAAACAACGAGATACAATCAAGCCGTGAATTTTGTTTGGCTCTATTCAAACTAAACTACAAAAAAAAAAAAAAAAAAAAAAAAAAAAAAAAAAAAAAAAAAAGTAGCGAACTCGCAGGTTATACTATGTTACATTATTTTCCTTCGCAAAGTTACACGCCAAAAGTCCGCCAAAATTAAAAATGATTCTCCGGCCAACACATATTGAAAGCCGCATATATTGCATGCACTGGAATATTGCGGCCAACATCACACAATGTGCAAGATTCCTGCTACGGAGTTCCCAGAGTACACGGTAGCGCAGTCCGATTTGGTACGCGAGTACCATACGAAAACCGATGAGTTTAGGGCCGGCATTTATCCGCATGTATTCGTAGCACCGATTCATTCTACTTAGAAGTACCGTCGTTTTAAATAATTCTCTTCGGACCACAGGCTAGTTACATCGCGGTCTGGCAAGTCGCGCAATTTTTATCTCAGCCAACACTCCTCCTCCACTCGTCCAGTCGGTCTTATCCCGGCGTTTCCGTCCAAGCCGCGATTTCAGGGCTCCCACAGTTTTTCCCATTCTCACACAAACACACACATACCGGCGGCTTTCGCAGAACAACGATGTTTCGCGCGAAAACGGACCCGGCACCTCGCTTTGCGGTACAACTCTGGAAGTTCGTAACACGATACCTTCTCGAACTGTAAACGTGAGTAATATCAGTGTGCTGCTGAACACCTCTAAATACGAGTAGTTTGCACTAAGATCTCAACAATAATTTATTTTCAGCGATGAAGTAGTTATTTCCAATTAGAGCGGCGTATTCTACGGTTATACAGATACTTCAAAGTGTGAATTATACCGATTTCGACAAATATTTCGTTTTACCGATTTTCCGTAAAAAAAAAGTGTAACATTTTGCCTCGAATCGTGACTGTTGTTGAAGAGAGCATTATTTTCGTTTACATTTTTGTAACAGTACACGTTCATGACGCTTCTACGCATTTCTGACTCCCACTCAAGTGAAAATACAAAAAATGCGCGAAGATGACGCATTCGAGATTATTAATGAGAAATCAACAATCTAAACGTGACGCACTTCGCTATTTGATACTATTGTTCTGCGATACTTGGTACTCACAATAAAAAATAACTGTAATTCGGACGGGAGCGGAAACAACGTAGAGGCAACGGCAAAGTAACGTTCATATTCGCACCATCGGCACTATTATCTTTGAACATTATTCTTTCACAAAAGAAGCACCATAACAGCACAGATGATGGATAATTTCATTTAAAACAATGACACTAACAACATTTCTAAAACATTCCCATATCTCGGCTCACTACCACGGATTCTATGCAAGGTACAAGTAACTTCGCATATTTCCGAAATTGACGTTAAATATATTCTAGTTCTTCAGAAAATATTTATGGGATTACGAGTTTGTAGTGTTATTCCGATTTACAAAGTCTCGCTTGGAATTACACAGTGTCGTTTGGGCGACTCGCAAATGCAGTCTTTACATGCGACCAACGCAATTCACGGTATAAACTCTACTTGATTAAAAAACACGCTTTGAAGACAAATTTCGCACTTGAAAACTGGACGGCTTAGTCTCAACAACCCAATATTTGTTTTAACGACCGAAGCTACTTCTACGCAAGACACACACTGCTCATGAAAACAATCTCGCCGGTAGTTAACAAGCGTAAAGTGGCTCCTACAGCTATGGTGTGAGTCTCGGGAGCAATTAATACACCCACGCCGACTGTTGAACGTATGAAGCTGTCACATCAACGCAAAGTGTTTCCTACAACTGATCAGCACTACTATCACTAACTACTAATACACTCCCTGTGTTAAGTGATCTGGACAAGTTACTAGCAGTAGCCAACACGACTCGGCACATACAAGCATACAAAAATCCGAACAGAGCTACTCCCACGAGCTAACAACGTACCGCCCGACTTAAACACCGACGACTTGAACAAGTATATATAAGTATGGTGAATCTTCTTCGAAAACTACATCACAAGATTTTAAAAAAATATATATCTGTGACAGAGCAGCGCTATAGAAAGAAATGCACCCCTTAGCGAGTTGAACACCCACTAGGTATTTAAATGAAGGTCAATTTTTTTAGAAAACACATCACACGTACGTTGAGTGTTTCCTTCGTTGGGACAACCCCACTACAACGAACTATCTACGCAACCCGCAAACGTAAAAAACCTACGAACGAATACTTATACTCCTACAAGCTAACAACGCGTTTTGGCTGAATAAAACATCTTCCAGACAACATAAAGTCATCATTTTTCCTTGCAGTTTCCTGCAATCGAACACAGCTACTTCTACCAAACAACGCTCTTCAATCTCTTGAATCATCCAGCGAACACTGCTATGTCCACGAGCGAACATCCCGTCCAATCAAACACTTTTTTGAATTATTGGGACTATGCTGACTTTTATCCAAACAGGTAGCATGAACGCAGTTTCCTGCAATCGAGAACTGAAAGAACGCACGGCTGTCGCGCAAAATTCCTAGCACGCCTACACCTACTCTTAAGAAGGCTACTTCACACAGAGAAAAATCTATCAGGCAAGCACTTGAAGCCAACTTTTTTCGGAATAAGCGCAAACGTATTTGCTGAATCCGTACGATGAATTACCACGACCAAACTCAACCCCGACGTGAAAGTCTGATAGCGCAAATTCTGCGCATAGACGTACCGGGCAAACATCACACAGGTCACCATCTCTAAACGCAACCACCACACCACGAGATGACCACTGGCCGCGCGGACTAACCACACACATCATCACTACCACCCCATAGCGAAACTCTATCAAGAAAGATCACCCGCGAGCAAATGCGTCAACCAACACCGCCCGAGCTACTCCCATCGGCTGACCGCGAACTGACCACCGGACGCGGGTCCTCACCACACACATCACCACTTCCACCCCATTGCGACCACCTATCAGCGAAAGATCACCCGCGACCATACGCACCGTCCAACACCGCCTAATCACCAATCAACCAACTCACCGCGAATTGATCACAGTCGCGGGACCTCACCCCACACACTTTGTCGCGAAATATCACCCCTAGACAAACCCGCCCGGCTCACCCCCGACCCAACTGTCACCAGCTGACTTCGAACTGACCATCGGACGTATGTCCTCACCACACACATCCCCACTACCATCTCGTCGCGAAACTCTACCAGAGAAAGATCACCCCCGTCTACACGCACTGACAGACACCGCCCGAGTCACCACCGACCCAACTGCCACCACCTGATCGAAACCTGACTGACCTGACGAAACTGACCAACGGTCAGGCGTCCTCATGTCACACATCACCACAACCACCCTATGACGACCAACTACCAGCCCAAGACGACCACCTGGGGTTTTAATGGACGCTTGGCCCGCTGGCTGGCGGGTGGGTGCGGCCAACCCGCCGCATGGTTGCGTCCGGTCGCGGGGCCGGCGGCGAGACAGGAGCAGGCAGCGCTGAGCTCGTAGGGGGGAAGAAGAGAGGCAGACCGGCGGCTACACAGCCTGGCCCGATGTGGCGACGCCGTCTAGGCAACAGGCGGACTGGGGACGGGGCGGGCGGCGGCGGCGGGGTTGGCGGCGGCGGCGGGGCGGCGGCGCGGCGCGTCGGCGGCGGTGGTGGAGGAGCCCCGGGCGGGCCCCCCGGTGGCGTCGGCAACCTTCGGCAGCGGCTCCGGGCGAGCGGCGGGGGCGCCTCGCGGTTGGCGACGACGGGCGGCGGGCGGAGGCGCGGCAGGCGGGCGGCGGGGGCGGCTTGCGGCCACGCGCCGCCGCCCTCGCCCCGGGAGCGACCGCGCGCACGGCGCGGGCGGCGGCGGAGGCGGAGAGGACGAAGTAGGAGCGGGA
>BOPP01000284.1:468605-485932 GCA_017312745.1 Gryllus bimaculatus
TATTCCACAGCTACATTAAGAGCAAAACATGCACTACGCTTACGGGACTAATGACCTTAGTAGCTGACACACCCGGACTCACGAATCAATGGATCAATTGTACTTTCCGCAAAGATGTCCCCCCGAGGCAGGTTTCCGCGATTCGCGAAAAACCTCGGTCGCTCGCGCGTGGGCGCGCGGGGCGCTGCGCAGACAGTTGACGAGCGGCTGAGCCCCCGGGGCGACGGATTTATGGCCGGCCCCGCCCGCAGACGACAGCTGATAGCGGAGCCACAACGCCCCGCGCTGTTCTCGGCGGCCGTCGAGGCCACGCGCGGCTGGACACGGAGCGCTTCATTAGCCGTCCGCGCGATATTTATGAGTCCGATAATTCGGTTATTGCTTCTCTGGGCTTCATTTAGCAACCTTTCGGACCCTTCAGTACGCTACTGATACGAGAAATTCGCTTGGGTCGAATTCTAAAACTGAGGTGGGTCAACTGATGTCGCTGCAGTGCCGCTGACTAAGAGGTACTATTCAGATCCAGACGGCATTTTCGAAACTCGCTAGGTAGAATTCAGCTGTCTGGAGGAGAATTCTAGCTGCCGGCCGCTCTGATCAAAAGTTTTCCATGGTTTCTCCGATCAATGCATTGCGAATGCCGGAGCAGTATCTTCGCAAACGGGTATAGACGGCGCGCGATCTCTCCTTCCTCTTCCTTGTCCAATCATCACCTCTTACAGACACTTCCACGAACATGCACCACACTGCCACATATGCTGAGAGACCGGTCGGGAGCTTAGAGCTTGTCTCGGCTGGGGCGGTGCCCCGCTGATGGAAAATACCTACATGAAGAAAAATTGCGCAAACCGACATGTATTCAGCGCCACATGTCACCACCCACCGGGGGAAAAAGATATTGATCTCCAATGATAAAAGCATGCACTACACTTACGGAACCAATGCCCATTAGTAGTGGACATGCCCAGAAAAACGAAACAATCAATCGAAATATATTATTTGCATCATACAAATTCCCGTTATAACCCCCAATATAATATGATGTTCACGTTTCCTTATGGGTTCTATTTTTGTCTTTTAATCTGCATTTGTTTCAACTAACATTTCTATTAGAAATTCAATGAAAACAGCTTCCCTCCATGTCTATCCAGATTACACGCGGCTGGACATGGATCGTTTTATTACTCGTCGCCAGCATATTAGTACATTCTATAAATCGTTATTGCTTATCTGGTGATAATTTAGCAACCTCTCAAATCCTTCAGTACAGCATTGATAAGTGAGTCGTTTTGGTGGAAGCCTTAAAACAAATTCGACATTCGAAAGAGCTGAAACTTTGCTATTTTCTCGCCTTTGGAAATATGCGAATCTATTTATAAACCTCTTTACCATGGAGTAGTTCAAGATTCTTGTGCATTCTATGTTTCTCAATCTACACCTACGTCTATTTGTGTTTTTTATTAATATTTGAATGAAAATAGCATCTTTCCGTGCCCGCGTGGATCACTCGTGGCTAGACATGATTTTTTTCATTAACTGGCGACACGACATTTATACTTCCGTTAATTCGGTTACGGGTTATCTGGTGTTAATTTAGCAACCTCTCGGACGGCAGTGATAAGTAAAAGTCGTTTTGGTCGAATACTAAAAAATATTCAACATTCGAAAAAGACAGATCATGGAGATTTGTTCGGTATTCGAATCCTAAGAATTCTACATTTACTAATACAACTCCATACGTCGCTCAAGCTTGCTTGTGCATTCTATTTTTATTTATCTTTCTTATCAGTACTTCAATGAAATTAACATCTCTATGTTGTTTCAGGTCAGGCCAGGATGGACATGTCTTTTCTTACTGCTCGCTTTCGTGATATTTGTTCATCCGCTAGTTTAGTAATTGGTTATCACAACGTAACTTAATCGCTACTAGGTCACGGAAATGGCAGATATATTGAAACATAAACGCTGATTGCGATAACCTGATTTTAAAATTTTAGAATTAAAAATGTAGGGCTCAGTGATGAGTAAACAGCCTTTTACTCAACTTGGTTGTTTGTGCTATGGAGGTTCCCACTTTCACAATTAGCAGAGATATTTGCGATTTAACGAAAAAGTGCCTCTTATATCAAACCGACTCTTAGAGAGGTAAAATTTGGTATGAATCATTTAAAGAGGATAAAAACCATTTTCATTGTAGAAGCAAACCACGATGCTTTATGGTAATTTCCAGAAAGTTACCAAAATGAGTTTTATATCAATTGTTCTGTTTCCTGTTGTTAATAAATCACATGTGTTATGGGCTTTCATTGCGGGGTCACTTGACAGAACTAAGTGATACAACAGTATATACTTTCTCGCATTATTATAAATTTTGGAAAATGTAGAGTGTTTAACGAAAATGAGTCCTGCCCCATTTCTTAATCGTCCTTTCCTATAACAGAGGAAAGAGGTAAAGAAAAACTTTGGGCCGGTTTTGAGAAATAGTTTTTTCTATAAAATATATTAACTTCAAGCAGAAATTACCCGATTATTACAATATTTTTCAAAACATTACCGGGGGACTTTTCTAATGATCTGTTTTTTTTTTTCGAAATGCATATGAAAAAGTAAATGCTGCAGAACCTTTATTAATAAAAATAAAGTGAGCATTTTTTTAAGATAAACCAAATTTCGGTTAACAAGAAAATGCCATTATTTAAAGCTGAAGGTGAAACAAAAATTACTTTAGCTTGCATAATGAACTTTTAGTTAGTTTTATCTGCACAATTGTAGATGTTCATCTTTCTCTGCTCCTTCTCACTAGGTTTCCTAGCAGGCATATCTCGCCAATGCTTCGTCAATAAATCGTCGGCAGGCCTATCTATTTCCAACCTTCCCAAGAACCTCAAAGCAATGTAAAACAATTAAAAAGAATGTAAATGGCCGTAATTTAATATCGTACAGCGTTGACAGGACGTATGAGAATGACGCATTGTTCTATTGCACGTTTTCAATTGTTTCGGTTAAATGCTTTGTCTGTAGTTGATAAAATATAAATAATAATATTGTTATTGTATTAATTAATTAATTACTAATAATAAATTGTTGCCGCAAATAAACGTGCGCGTGGACGCAATTAAACAAAAATAGAGTACAAATGAAAATAAAGCAAATTAAAGATTAAAATAGGAAGTTAAATAGTACTTCTAATTAATTACAACTATTAGAAAATATTAATTAATTTTCACATACAAATTACGTAGGGTTTTCTGCGCAAATTATGTGTCTATGAGTTCACAACAGCAATAAAATTATGTGTTTAAAAGCAGGAGCTGTGCGTGGGGGGCAGGTGAGCGGCTGGCGAGGTGGCCGAGGTCACGTGCTGGGGAGGGGCGGGGGCGGGGGCGGACACGGTGCACGTGGGGTGCACGTGTGGCGGAAGCGTCTGCGACAGTCCCGCTTCCCCCTCCTCTCACCCCAACCGTCCACGGCCCCTTGCGTCTGGTAGGAGCTGCTTCGGTCACCTTAATTCACAATCGCAATCCAACTTCTGCGTCGATCAGCGCAACTCACTAGGGATGCGATGTTGATGTTGATGCTTTTAAAACTTCGATGTTTCTATAAAAATATCGATGTTTTAAGCACCAATGTATTTAAACCGATGTTTTTAAAACAGCGTTGTTTTTGGTTTGATGTTTTGTAATTTGTTCAATATTTTATTCGTGACTGAAAGATGCCCATAATCACAACTTTGTAAAAGATAAAATATGAAATAATAACGATTGTTGAACCAAACGAACACGACTTGTTCTATCTTCATCTTGCAGACTCCCATCCATTGCTCGAGATGGCCCGGTACCTTCCTCGACTTTCCTGGTACTTCGCAAATGGAGTGAGTTTTAGCCTTGTTTTTGGTTAAATTTTAATTATAAGTTAATGTGCACGGTCATTGTCTCATTAAATTCTCTTGCGCTTGAATTGAATATTAGAGGCTTCTAACCCAACTGTTTGTTGTTTGATGTGTAAGAACATCGATTGTTTTTCGTCGATGGTTTTGAACACCGATATTTTGTTGTGATGATGTGTCGTTGTCGCTTCACTACAACCCACAACTACAGCCAACCTTCTTACAAAATTATCTATGTGTGTATATCATTAACGGTTTTCGTGACGTTTTGATTTATTTTCTTCAAAGAACGTTAAGAAGTGCATGGGATTTATGGGATGAAAAATGATCTTCAAACGTTTTCTTGAGCTTCCGAAATTCTTCCCCAGCCTTTTAGTAAACTTAATTGAATGATGGGTAAAACTACCAACAAAACGGTGTAAGCAACATTCGAAAATTAAATTTTCACTCCTGAGCAGTAAAATACGCATGTTCGTGAATAATAGAATTTACTTTTCAGTATTTCAAACAAAATAGTAACCCCAGTTCTCCTAAAACCTGTAGAAAAAGGATTGCTAAAAAAATTGCGTTTAATATTCTCATTTACGAAGCAGTTTGTGCATTCTACTCAACCAAACGAGGTGTTTTTTCTTTAATCAAAATGTAGTGAGACCTAAATTCGTTATTACTAGCACTTATTTATCAGTTTCATACTATAGACAGTAAAGATTAAAAATACGATATATTATTAATTTTTATTAAAATTGTCAGAGTAGATCAAAATCTTCAAATTCAGTTACAACTTATTTTATTTAACATATAATGTTTTCAATACAACTGATCACCGACTTACAGGAGAAAACAAAATCAGGTCACTAAACAACGAAATAGACCATTGTAGAATCACCACCATTGATGAATAATAAATTAAAATTGGTTCACGGTATTATTTAAAGAAACAATTAGTTGTGCCAACGTTTCGTAATAACTGATTTCTTCATCAGGGCGAGAGTATAAAAAAAGATTTGAACAGAGCATGAGAACAACAAACATTTCAATAAATTGACACATTAATTAATTAATGAGTAAATTTATTAAAATGTTAATTGATTAATATGTGAGTCTATTTATTGAAATGTTTGTTGTCCTCATGCTCAGTTCATTTCTTTTTTTTTATACTCTCGGATGAAGAAATCAAATATTTCGAAACGTTGGCAGAACTAATTGTTTCTTTACCCGCACTGACCAATCTCGTGAACCAATTTTATTTTATTAATCATCAAAATAGTTACCTAGTACGAAATTATTGATTTTCATTACTCTCTTATAACTGGTCTTCTATTGAGAATTGAAAAGAATTTGAACATTGATTCTGAATAAAAATCAATGCTTATCTGCCACCATTTGTTAGTTATATTGTGCGAACTGCAATATGTCCTATGGGAAGTAGTCGCGATTAATTGTTTGTTCCCGGGCAAGTCAACAGCTATGGTCATTAGTCTGGTTGGTGTACAGAATGTTGTATTGAGGGTGAATCCTCCTCTGTTGGGTGGCGAGATTTGGCGCCGACCTCCAAGTCGGCATGTGGGGTATTTCTCTCTCCAGGTATCGCCCCGGCCGGGAAAAGCATTAAGCTGCCGACTGGTCTCCCGTCATGGGTGCAAGTATGGTGCAAGTATAGTGCAAGTGCAGTGCAAGTGTGTGTGTGTGTGTGTGTGTGTTTATAAGGGGGAAGGATGGTGGAAGGACGATGAAGGATCGATGACGAGCGGTCCGTGGTCCGTTTTTACTTTCCCGTATAGTACGTATACACGTAGTAATATACGTAGTTTTCAGAAAGTTATGTAATGCTGCGGGAAATCGATTTCGAGATTTCAACGGAAATACACGTTTCGAGGACCACTGATACAGAAAAAGTGCTTCGTTTCAAAACGGCCGGCCGGCCGGCCGTTTGTCTGTCCGTCATCCGTCTGTCCTCTGTCTGTCCTCTGTCTGTCCGTCCGTCCGTCTGCCCGTCCGTCCGTCTGTTCGTCTGTCTGTTCGTCTGTCTGTCCATCCGTCCGTCCGTCCGTCTGTCTGTCCGTCTGTCCTCTGTCCGTCCATCCGTCCATCCGTGTGTCCGTCCGTGTGTTCGTCCGTCTGTTTGGAGTATGTGAACAACACTAGCGCCTAAACCATGAGAAGGATATTTTTTCCAAATTGAAGAAACCCCTGTTCATTTGGCCTGAGTCGAAGATCTGAGCGTCGATTTTGAAAATTATTCATTAGTTTTTGAGCGTACTTTACATGAAGCATGGACATTTTCAAAATTTTCTCAAAAATGGCTCCAAATTTTTTCTTATAAGAAATTTCTTATAAGTATAGAGTTAAATTCACGTATAAATGCAGCATAGGTCCGATTTTCACGGTTAATTCTAAATTTTCGAAAATAGCAAAAGTTTAATTTTTTCTTGGGATCTTCGTACAACAAAATTAAAGATAGAGATTTTTTCTTGAATTAAAATTTGTTGTACATAATTTGTTCTTTCATTGCGGTCATGTACATTTTTTTGAAAAGTTTTTGTGGTTTTCGCGCAATAGTGCCTGCAATTTGCTTAATTCTAAAAAATTACAAAAACAAGATTTGCGCAGAAACAGCTCCAAATTTTTTCATTAACCTTTTGATAGGGATAGTTCTATATGCACTCTATAAGATGACATAAACGCAATATTCCTCTATTCTTTGTTTTTTTCAAAAATGAAAAAAATAAACTTGTCTTTCACGTCGCAGCAATTTGCTCACATTATTATATTTCCGTTTAATTATTAGTAACCCGAAATATTAAGAAAATTTCAACAACAAAAAGAAGTATTTTAGGGGGCGATAGATGACAGCTGGCAAGTTCGAATAGCTAGGTGGTTCGAGGATTACTATTACCTTTTGTTAATTTTGACGAAAATTATACTATTTACGTACGAGATATATTTGATCTATACATGTGTAATTAGTAAATCAGATTTATTAAAAAATGGGTTTTTCTTTTTTCTTCTTTCTTTGTCCTTTTTTCTTATTTCTTCTTTTTTTTCTTTTTTCTTCTCTCTTTTTCTTTTTTTCTTTTTTTCCCTTTTTTTCCTTTTTCCTTCTTCCTTTTTCGAGTGTCTTTTACATGAACACAGTTGGCAACCCTAGACGTATATGAGGAAAGCATTGCGTTTCGCGGAACCTTCCGCGGTCCGAGCCGTGGACAGCGAGCCGTCGTTGGTCGCCCCTGGGGTGGGGCGGGGTGGGGGTGTCCGGTGCCCTGTGGCCGGAAGCGCGGGGCGCGACCGGCAGAGGTCGGGTCAAAGAGGCTGCCGGGCCACGGCCGCCGCTTCAATAACTGATCGTCTCCTCGGACTCGATAGCGGTTTATCGCTCGAGACCCGGCAATCGGCGCGGTCGCAAATATAACTTCCCATAATTCACTTTTGCAGGCGCAGAATCCTTCATCCGCGAGGATTCGAGAGAATATTTTTAAATATCATATTTTTGACCGTCTGCCTGTTAATTTGAGAAAGTACAAATTATATTACAGACAGTTCACTTTCACGACATTTTATTAAAACAGTTGTTTAAAAACGTTGGGTAATAAAAACTGAAAAACAGTAAATTATTTTATTACAGCAATCGGTAGACCATTTACCTCACTCGCATCTGAACTGATGATACCACAACATACCAAACACTACCTCTGCTCTTGTGAAATTTAATCATTCAGTTCTTTTAAGAAATATAACTCAATACAGCTAATCGGTATTTTACTTACAAATTACACAATCAAAGTTTTCCTAGCATGTTTAGAACTTCATTCATATAATTTTCTAACTAAACAACTGTTTTGTTGTAGCTGAAGTTGCATAAGTCCTTATTCACGAAACGGTGTACAGATTGTTACAAAACATTAAAAATATATATTGTTTTTGCTTTAATTACCGAATGTTATAAACAAAGTTTGAATCATACATTTTTTATCATTTTGTAATACTTGATTACTTAAAATATTGTGAATCTTTTGTAATAATCATGTGCTCGTTTATGACCTTGAAGTTAATCCGATCCTAATAAATAAACCAATTGAAAAAAAGTTTGAATGAAATGTAGTGAAAGAGGACTGTCTATAATATAATTGGGTACTTTCTCAAAATAAATGAGATATTATTTTATTGAAATGCAGTGGGATTTCTCGAATGCAGTTACGAAAATAAAAAATAATACCAATTTTGATATATCTGCCACGATGGAAGTCCCAATTAGAGCTAATTCGCGAATTAGCGGGTAAATGCGCACATTAGCCAGACATTTTGGATAAAGTTGTACAAACAGATGATTGCAGAACTCATCGGACGAAGGCGGCATCAGCCACGGGGTATTGGCAGAAGTCAGATAATTGTGGGAGAATGCGACTTCTTGTGCGTATAACAGAAGTAAGACAGAAGTAGTTTAGTAGAAGTAAAATTGCATAAAAATTAATTAGAAATTATGAGTTTAATGGACTACAGATTGGTTTATACAAATAGCGAAGGTCGAAGCATTATCGCCGTAACACAGAATTGGGAAGCGAAACATCAACTGAGGTAGATTCAGGTTAGGATGTGCCGTGTAAATAGAAATGTTTGTATGACACTGTGGAACTCGAACTACTCAGCTTCTACTTCACTAGTCTTAGAAACTTCTGCCAGCAGTCTGGTTCCTGTTCATCTCCTGATCTGTCTGTCTTACCTCGACGCAGTAATGTACTCCACCTACCCTAGCCACCTAGCGTCGGTCAATGTGCGCTTCATCCGGATAAAGTGGGAAGAATGCATCGAAAGTTATTGTATTTTGCACATCCATCCATTTCGGATAATGTGAACATTAACCAATTACTTACAAAATTAGGTAGATTAGTTCATTATACTTTACGTATTGAAGCAGCGCAGATAGCATTATAGGAGCATTATTCGTATTCAGTTATTCATAATAATGGATCCTTGATATCTCCAAATTGATGGCGATGAAATTAGTTCGATTTATTGACTGTCGAAGCTATACTAATTTAAGTACAGAGAAAACTGGAAATATCGAATCTGATAGAGGAAAAATGAATTATGGAATATTTCTTTTAAAACAAATGACCAAATACCACTTGCGTATGGAGGGGGAAAGGGAATAAATGCGATTCGAATCATAAAAACAAGAAATATCGAGCATTTATTATTTTTATTGAGGAAGAAGGAGGTGAATCACAAGGAGAAGAAGAAATGGAAGAAGGAGAATAAGAAGAAATGGAAGAAGAAGAGGAAAAAAGAAGAAGAAATTGAAGAACAAGGAGGAGAAGAAGAAGCAATGGAAGGAGCAGAAGAAATGGAAGAAGAAACGGAAGAAGAAGATGATGAAGATGAAGAAGATGATGAAGATGTTGATGAAGATAAAGAAGAAGATGAAGAAGAAAATGATGAAGATGAAGAAGATGATGAAGATAAAGAAGAAGATGAAGAAGAAAATGATGAAGATGAAGAAGAAGATGATGAAGAGGAAGATGAAGAAGATAAGGAAGAAGAAGAAAAGGAAGAAGAAAAGGAAGAAGAAAAAGAAGAAGAAAAGGAAGAAGAAGAAGAAGAAGAAGAAGAAAAAAAGAAGAAGAAGAAAAGGAAGAAGAAAAAGAAGGAGAAGAAGAAGAAAATCTTGTCGCCCCACCGCATCCCGCCCTCCACTCGCGCCGTCCGTTGCGCAGCGCGCGTCTGGTCGCGGCCTCGGAGCGAACGCAGATCCCCCGCCTGCCCCAACGCACAGCCCCTCCGCGCCGGCCTGCTGCCCTCGTGCCCTTCGAACCCGCCCAAGGGCCCGGGGTGCCCAAGGGGCCCGGGTCAGGGGTCAGTGGAGGCTGGCATTTCCGCCGCTCCCCTCCGGGGTTGACCACGTGGGCGGCACGGCGCGGCGATGCCAGCGCCCACACGCGGCAGATTTCGGAGCACCCGTCTCTTGAAGGGACGTGACATCGCCCACAAAACATGCATGTTTCTAAACATCGATACTCAAAAATAACAAAACATCGATACTCAAAAATAAAACATCCATGTTTCTAAACATCGACGCTGAAGAATAAAACATCGATGTTTCTAAACATAGATATTAAAAAATAAAACATCGATGTTTCCAAACATCTACTCTCAAAATAAAACGTATTTGGGAATAAAACATCGCCCAAAAGACGAAGGGGTGTAGGAACTGAGAGGAAAGTCAAACACGATTTGGAAGATAGAGAAAAGGAAGAAGAGAGAAAGCAAGAGATGAAGCAGCGAAATCACAAACTGAAGAAGAAGAAGACCCACAACACAAGAAAAAGAAGTACAAGCAGAAACGTCTTCGCTTCCCCACGGAATTTTGTTCATTAATCAGTCATGTTCATTACGGAGAATTTAAGTTTTGAATGTGGTTGCGTTTATTTAATTTTTATTGAGATTTAACTGAAAAAAAAAAGCGACGAAGTGCAAAATTAAGGAAACTTCTGATAGTTTTGAAGTATTTCAATTTTAATTTATTGACAAAACTAAATTTTATTTATTTTTCCGTCCTTGGTCATGTTGGCCTGAATAATATTCAATTTCAGAATTATTGTGTGTTTTCAATATAGTGGTATTTTTTTCCATTAAAAATAAAATATTAAGCACGTAAAAACATCGAACCCAACGATGATTTTATAAAAACATCGAGTTTTTGAAAACATCGACATCGATGTTGCATCTCTAATCTGTAGAGTTCACATCTTTTTGAGGGGGGGGCTTCAAATGTTCTGTTTTCAATATTTTTGCGATATTATCGAATGCGATATTATCGAATCAAGACAATCCTGACACAATATGAATTTTTTTGTTCTATATTTTTGCATATTTTGTACTATAATCGATATTTTGATTTTTCATATTTTGCAAAACGTTTTATTATTTTATCAATTGTATTGAAGTTTGTTTCTCAAAAATATTAGTACATTTTTGAAAATTGTTTCTTTAAAAAAAAATGTTCTTAAACATATTCAGAATTGCATTAGAAAACCATCCATTAGAAAACTTGGTCAGTCACCGCAAGTATCTTGTGTGCAAGCAAGGGTTGAGAATATTATCTGGAGTTCTATCTGGGGTTCTATCAACGACCTGTGTTTCCTGATTTTTAATCCCCATGTATGAGACATATTGGTTGGCGCATAAGAGTACGTTGGGGCAGCAATTTTTTCTTTTTGAACTATTCACAGGGTTGCCAGATGAATAGGGAGCTTCTTCGTCAAATGTAAAACAATTCCACAAATAGCCTGGCTAAAAAGGAGAAACTCAGGGTTTGAAAACGTTTACAGAAATTAAATGTTCTCTAACTAGGGAAATAGAACCCTGCCAATATTTTCAGAAGAGGGCGCACCCCACATCCTCCCCCTAGGAGCACGCGTATGAAAATAATATCTTTAAAAAAGATTCAAATGATTAATTTCTGTGTGAATGAAGAAAAGAAAACAAACTACTATCTGAATCATTACGGAATGAACTACTACTAAATCTTAATAGAAAAAATGCTCTATTGCCGACCCGTTAACATCGACTTTGAAGATTCCCGTACCATTTTTCATCCAGTGAACGCGACTTCATTAACTTCTGGCACAAGTACGTCCAAAGCTGCTTTCATCAGGCAGTACCTAGCACAACAGTTAGTGCGAAAATAAAAATAAAAATATACATGCTAGAAGTACCAGTCAGTCCATTGATCCTGCTTAGACAAATGCCGCATTCACAATGCAAGGAACGTAAATCGCGCGGAAGGGTATTCATCATGGCTTCTGCGATGCTTGTCAAAGAATACTGCATCTCCAAACACGGAGCGAGCATCGCTGCAGTGCATTGCTGTAGCCGGCGAGTTAGCGGTGAATCTCCACTGCAGAAGGACGAGCGACACGAAATCACGTTTGTTAGGAGGCGAACAAGTAAATATTTCTAGGTCTTCATAAAACAGGAAATCGCTTTCATGTAGCCGAAGGGGAAATTTTAAAAAATTGAAAATGGTTGAGAAATCATTAAAATACCCAAAACGACTAATATTTTTGGGTATTTTGTTGTGCCATTACTCCTATATTTCTATCCAGCAAAAATATTTGTAATAAATTTCTGGGTATTATAAATCTGCTTATGTACTAAATGTTGATAATTTTCTTTTGGTGGGAATTACGAGATCTATTATTAATAAATAAATGGACGTTGTAAGTTTCTATGCACACTTATATTTTCTGAACTGGAAATGCCAAAAACTCGTCACTAATATTTTTAAAATTTTCAATAATTTTTAAATGTGTTAATTGATGTTTTAAATTAATTGTATAGAAATACATTGAACTACAAATCAATCTACAACATCACATTTTTAAACAGTGGATAGATAATAACCTCTCATATGAATACAATGATCAAAGAATGTAAATGCTATTGTAGCTGAGTTACATGTAGAAACATTTTAAGGAAATTCACAAAGTTATAATCCGTGAATGTCTCTTATGAGTTTACAAAGCATACAATTATTGTCGCTTGTCATAAAGCTATCGCACGGGAGGAAACTGTGCTTCCAGATACGTTTTTGGGGAGCTGTCGTTTTCAACATTACTAAATAAACGTTTGAAAATCTGAGATTTTTATTGTTATCATTGCCCTAGCGTTACGGCCGTACCTGCAAATGGGTGAATGATTTTGAGGACGGAACAGATGATTACGAAGATATGATGTGAATGGTAGAGCAAGGATGGAATAAGGGTGGAAACGGGAGAACCCAGACACACTATGCTACAAAGACTTTCTCAAATTATTTCTAACTTTTGCAATTTTCGAAAATTCAGAGTTCAACGAAAATGGGACCAGCGCCATTTTAAGTGTTTTTCCTTTTTCCGAGGAAAAAACATCTTTCGAAGATCTTAATTTTAAAGAACCGATTTTATTAAATACACAAAACAAATATTTAGTATTGTAGTTGCAGGAAAGAGGCGAAAATTTTGCAAGTTCAGAGATTTTAACGATATTTAAACCTGCGCTATTTTCTATCATTTTTAGCGATATCTATTAAAAACGTTTAATGAAATAAATTGGAAAGAATTTTGATAAAATTTTGAAAATATCGTTAAGGCTTCATGTATCGCTTGGCACGAAAGCTCCTTAAACGTCCCTTCTGAGTCTTCGCGAGGGAATCATTTCTCGCCGTTGGCCGTTGGCGAGTCAGCCAGCGCGAGGGCGGGCTGCGCACGCCCAAACAGGTTGTCGGGCGGCTTTCAATTAGGAAAGGCATCCGCTTCTGTGAGCGACGACCATCGGTGCCGTGGACAAGTGTCCGGCGCTCTTCGGCGTCCAAGTCGATTTACAAGCTTGCAGGCGCAAATGTGCCAAGACGGCACTCAACTGTTCTGTAAGGAGCCTACAAACAAGTTGAGGAACACGCGTGGAGAATTATTCAAGCACAGTCAAGCGCAGTGAACGTTCAGGAATGTAATTACACTAGTTTCGAATAGGTTAAAAAATGTATTTTTTACGAATGAATAAACGTTAAGAAACACCTACATGTTGTTTGTTGTATGTAATCACCAGAAGAATTTCTTAATATTATTCAGCTTTTAATAAATCTCTATTATAAATTTCCAACGCGTGCAGAAATTGAAAGAAAACTATGCAGCCTTCGACCATGTGAAGAGGTCTATCATCTCGATAGATATCAAGGAACTAAAGAAAAATCAAGAGACAATGAAACAGTTTTGAATTTGACTGAAAAATGCAAATATTTTGTTTCTTTTATTCCACTTATTCTCATAATACGTGTACCAATTGAATTCTCATGCTCAGTGCCCCTCTGCTGACGTCATGCGAGAAGATGGCTCCAAGGAAGAGGCCGCCTGCAATTCAATATTTGCGATTCACTGGTTGTGTTAAGGAACGGCAACTATTTTGATATTCTTTGTATGGTAACAATTATTTTACATTATATGTTGTAGTAACTGTATTATTGCATTATTCGTAAAGAATGTTTTTCTTAAAGTATTTACTTCACTGCAGTGCTACACGACAGTATTTTATTTCTTGTTCTTGAGAAGTGTGCGAGCTACCTTTTGGAAAACGGTTTTGTATGGTTTACTTTAGCATCATTTTTCTGTTACAGGACACTAGAATTCAACTAAATAAATATTTCCAAAACCAAACAAAAATAATAATAACTCTAATTGTAAAGCCACGAAATGGAAATTCTGTGATAAGGTTATTTCTAACTGCATCGCTAATAACAAAGTGAAAAGCGATGTGAAATAAATGAATAGATAAATAAATAAAAAAATATACATTCAATTTACCTTTCCTAATTTAAAATTATTTGACGCGACAATTCTAATAAATGAATCGTTACAAAAAGTGTTAAACCGAGTGTAAAATACGTACAGAATGGACGGGATATAATAGAAACTTCGAATAATTTAATTTTTCTTTTCCCTTCATTTTGGAAATACATTACAGTGGATCTTCAATAACTCAAACACAACAATTTTTATTTCCCTTTTATCTCTGCAACAAACATTGTGTCGACACATTTCATTATGGTCATATTAGGTATTAACAACCTTGAAAATTCGAACTTCGTTAGTCTTTAAACTCCGAGATTCTAAATTTTATAGCAATTTTTCATTTCATTCTAAACTCGAAATTCGGGGGAATGAACGTCATAATATTACTTTGCAAATTACCACTCACAGTAAGTACACAAGCATAATATCTACCATCTTCACTTCGATTGGTTGTCTTGATAAAGCGACATGCACCTACTCATTTCATTTAGCACGTGCTAAATGAAATTCATTCAGCAAGTTCTTTGATTTATCTGTAGAAAGTTGTACAATCATTGCCAATACATTCCACACAACGTATTAAATGCTTATTCATCTCTTTAGTTCTGTAAACAACATATCTCTCGTCTAATTAATCTAAAATGCGTCCTTCATTTTTGTGTTTGAATATTTGGTTAATTTATGGCAAATGTAATGTTCTTTTAAGGGACAATGGATATAATTTGTCCTTTGAAAAAGCATCTTCTCTGTTTCCATTCAGATAAATATTTGCGAGTGACTGCCTTTTAAAAACATTTACTGACAAATAGACGATATGTCCACTGATCGAGATCCATTTTGATAAAACGCTAGAAAACTTTTTAATATTAAATGAACCGAATATTTAAAATTCCACCATCTTGAAACGGATCCATAAAATAAAGATACATATTTTTCTATTTTGAATGACTTCAAGAAACATTCATGACAAACTCCGAAAAAAAACGAACAACGCATTTGGTCGTGTCTGCTTAAAAAACAAATTGACCGACAGACGAAAAATGAATGGTCGAATTAAAGGAGAATCCGGGATACTTCGCTAAACTTTGTTTAAAAACTATGTAATTTCATGTTCCTACGATATTACTGATGAAACATACTTACTGACATTACAGATATTGATGAAGTTCAGATCGATATAAAAGTGAAGAAGTTGGTAGTGAATTAAGTTTGCAACAATTGTATACCTTTTATGACTCAAGTGTTTCATCTGTATTGTTGTTTTTGTTGTCTTTAATTCTCAGAAACTTAGTCAAACGTTTAACAAATTTCTTTGAAACGATTCCCCTTTAGATTCGATATAATGCAGTGCACTATTTGACCTCCTTTCCATCTTAGTATCAGTTCCGCCTTTGTTCAATTCATGTTTATAAATAGTGGGATGGGACTGGCAATCGGTGCACTGAACAGCCGAGCCCGCTACCAGCATGTCTTCAGTCGAGATTAATCGACTCCAGTACTTCCTCTTTCTCCTTTTCCGGCATGGAATAAAGGTAGGAAGGGGGAAGGAGCGGGGGCGTGCGGTGTCCTTGTTCGAACCCCGCCAACATAACGGAACCGGGAGTACACTGGCATGCATCTGCACATGTGCTCCTTTGCAAAAAGACAAAAAAAGAAAAAGAAAAAAAAGAAAAGAAAAACAACAAAAAACAAAACAATAATAACAATAACAACGTAAGGATTCGCTTGACTGATTGATTATTTTATATTTCCCGGCGAGTCGACTACAGTATATTGTCCTGTAAGTGTAGTGCATCTTTATCGCGGGAGGCGGCGTCTTTCTTTCCACGCACAAATATGAGATCGGATGCCGACCAACATGTCGGCTTACGGGAGACGCGTTCTTCAGGTATCTCCGCCAGCGGAGCACCGCCCCAGCTGGGTCAAACATTGGGCCCCTGACAGGTGCCCTACCCCGAATGTGTGGTAGTGTGTGGATCCAACATAAAACTCGAGAGTTGGCGTTGGCACTCCATTGCATGATGAGATTTTTCCCCCGATTTCCTCCACCAATTTCATTGCATGATGAGCTTTTTTTTTTGTTTTTTGTTTTTTGTTTTATTTTTTATCCAAGTTCTCCCACCAGTATCCATGGCGAGGCGGTGATTTATTCACTTTTTAGAGCAGTACTATATTCGTTGCACGCCGAAGCCCTACTTGGCTTTTGCGGCAGAAGGAGGCGTTCTTATAATCTAGCTAAAGTTAATCTTACAACTAACTTATAGCTAGCATGTCTTAACTAAGCTATTTACAGAATGGCGCTTTGGCCGTTTCCTTAGGTCTAGAAAACATGTTTTACTTAGTGGTTTAAATGGTGAGATCTGGCACCCAAACATACGTCAGTTTGCGGGAGAATTACCTCCGAAGGAGTATCAGTGGGGCTCCGCACCAACGTGAGTGAAACTTTGACTTTCTGACTGGTGAAGGTGTGATAGAGCAGTGCATGAGAAAAGATAAGAGGACAAATATGAGGAAGGGAAGATCGCGTGCAGTCCGTGAGCTGTTTGTTAGGGTAGTGTTGAGTCTCGTGTGTAATCATATTGCTAAAGCTGTCCAGGTCTGACCGCCTTGTTTTATCGCAGCTTCCGTTCTTAAAGACCAACCCAACACGAATTTCGTAAGTATACGTCATAAAAACTCTTACTAGGAGATGTTCAAATAAATGCCCCTCTCCTCCCTAAAAGTTATTCTTGTTCGGACAACTGATCGCAAATGCGAAGCGCCTAAGGACATTGGCAGCGATGGACAGTGGCGCGGAGTAGACGTGGCAAGCTACAGCGAGGGCGGGGGTGAGGGCGGCGGTAAAGGCGATGACTATAGTGTTGTGGCGAGGGCGGTGGCGAAAGCAGTAATGAGGGCGGGAGCATCGAGGACAAACGCGAAGAGTTGGGGCAAGAGAGTCGGTGAGGACGATGGCGTGGGTGGCGGGGCCGGTGGCGGCGGAGTGGGCGACGCCGAGGCAGATGGCTAGGGCGGCGGCATAGAGTAATGAAACTCCTCAATCTATGCCGGTGGCAAGCGTGGTGAGCAGTGACGAGGGCGGGGGCGATGGTGGAAGCCAGAGCGGCGGTGAGGGTGGT
>BOPP01000284.1:485957-499979 GCA_017312745.1 Gryllus bimaculatus
TAAAGTTGTCCGCCAGTGGTGTTGGTACGCTAGGCTCGTGGGTCTGACGCTCAAGGACAGGGGTGGAGTGGCATAGATCAGAGGGACGAGGAATGGTACGTTCGGAAGGGTAAGTAGTAGTGAAACAACGTTCGCTCAGCAGCGCTGGTGTGTAGCGTGGATTCATCAGCTACAGTGTTGAAGTTGTTAACTAAGTGCTACTAGGTTATTAAGGCAGTCAGCGGCATTTGCCAGGCTCGCTCCGTTGTTTGGTGATGTATGCAGGTAACTGGACTGTTACTAGAAGACTGACGAGGAAACACGGCTTGAGACCAGGGCGCAGGGAGGAGGCCGGCCGCTAGAATGCTCGCTCCTGACAGCGACCTGATCTCCCTTAGCTTTGTAAGCTTGGGTAAGACAATTCTGCCACCGTGCAGAGTCTAGGAACCCTTGGCCTCCCGTCGTGTCACTCAGTGACGTCAGTCGCGCCCTGAGCCAAATGCACCGAGGCGTGGCGGTTGGCGAGGGTGGAGGCGGCCAGTGCGGGGGGGAAAGGGAGAGGGAGAGCGTCAGACGGCGGATCGGAGGCTGCGGGGCGTGGCGGGGGTCGTGGCGGGGCTTCCAGGAAGGAAGCGCGCTTCGCGCGAACGCATCCTGGGGGCGCTGTTGTTGTTGGTGGTTCTGCGGCCGCGTAAACGTCCTCCCTCCGCGATGCCGCGCGCCACGCGTCGCCGTTGTTCCTTTCCGCCGCCCTCGCCGCTGCCCCTCCCTTGCCTCGCGTCGCGGCTCGAGCTGCATCACGCACAATCGCAACGCCCTGCAGCCACTGCCCTGCTCACCGCTCCCTCATCGCCCATCTCCCCGCCGGCGGTCACAGACCGCCCTCACCACCGCAAGCCCTCACCGGCCGCCCTCACCGCCGCCCCACTCACGCCCCTCAGCCGCCGCCCTCATCCGCCGCCGCTTCACCGCCGCCCTTCACCGCCGCCCTCACCGCCGCTCTCACCACAGCCCTCACCACGCCCTCACCGCCCCACCGCCGCCCTCACACGCCACAGCGCCACCAGCCTAAAGCCCTCACCACAGCCTCAAGTCACCCACCAGCCCTCACCACAGCCCTCCACCACAGCCCTCACCACCACCAGCCCTCACAAGCCCCAGCCCCACAGCCTCACATCACGCACAGCCCTCACACAGCCCTCACGCACAGCCCTCACTATCCGGCCCTCAGCGACCCAGCTCACACCGCCCTCGCCCACCGCCGCCCTCACCGCGCCCTCGTGCGCCTCGACCGCCCTCCCCCCTCACCTCCCTCACGCCGCCTCTCACATCCTACGCTCGCTCTACCGCCTCAACCACACTGTAACAAACGGGTCACGGACCGCGAGCGAACGTTCCGTACCATTCCTCGTCCTATCCTCACCCCTTACTTACACACAATTACGCTAACATGCACTACAGTACCACACATGTCGGGAAAACAGTCGTTGGAGATGGGGGATATCTGAAGAGGGAAACACGGCTAGCTAACGGACATTTCGGCACAAGATCTTACTTTTCACCGGGGAGGAACGCCGCTGACTCCAGGTAACAACATCCCCTACATTTACGGGACACTTGACCAAGGACGCTGACGCTCTCAGAAAGAAAGTTATCATTAATCAATCGTCACCTCTCTCAACCCTGCTGCCGTATCATTGGTGTTAATAATATATTTATTTTGGCCACAATTGGCGTCTTTGCCAGGTGATAGCCAATTAATTGCACTATACAAATGTAAATTAAATATAATGTATTATCTAGAACCCTGTATCCCCCAGCAAAGCGAGAAAGCCTCCATTTCGCGCGTACACATGTGAAACTCAGACTCTCTGTGCACACATCCGAACACGCACGCACCACGCACAAATACGTATATACTCACACGCACACACACACATACATACATACTTATACACACATTCATATATACTCATATACACATATACATACATATGTTATTGAGGCGGTATAAAGGAATTTTCACTCGAGTTGAGACGTAGACTCCGCGTTTTAAGACAATTTGGCAGTCTCTGGGGCACTCCACTCATGAATTTTACACTAAAATATTTCACACAACACATATGATACACCCTATCTAAAAATATATCGTTATTGTTTTCTAAATGTCCGTACCACTTCCCTCTATTGGCCAATCGTAAGCTACGATACATCATTTACAGGACATCGCGTCACTGAATCCAACAGCTTAAAAAAATATTAATATTCCGAAACTCTGTTGAACTTAATTTTATTCCTGTAATCATCTTATTAAATACCACTAATTAGTAGATATTTAGGTTGTCAAGACCCACTTTTAATCGAATGCACTTCTGGCATTACCTATTATGTTCTATGCGTGATTTCACTA
Source organism: Gryllus bimaculatus (assembly GCA_017312745.1). Taxonomy (NCBI): domain Eukaryota; kingdom Metazoa; phylum Arthropoda; class Insecta; order Orthoptera; family Gryllidae; genus Gryllus; species Gryllus bimaculatus. Next base: position 488,347 of record BOPP01000284.1, read on the forward strand.
TTTCATTTTCCCCGATTGTAATAATTTAGTAATAGAGATAATTTAATTTCTGAGAAGGAAAAAATGGGTTCATCCGATTTCCTTGAAGTTCTTATTTTATGACATATTTGCAAAGTTTTCTCCATTAGAATAATGAGGTAGAAGAGAATAGTTTTCGGCTTGAGTGGATAAGATTTCCAAAGAGTCATTAAAACATTCGTGTTTACTTACATGAGTCACTATTATAATTGTACTTTTCTTTCCAGAAAACAAAATAAGGTACTACTATAGATTTATCTACACCTAACATTTCGAAAGCCTCCAAGAGAAGTTGGATGCTGTTTGTTCGAAGCACAGCTTCGCTGCAATAAAATAATTATATGAGTCGTCATTGCCAACAACATTGTTTATTACAATAGTAGCTTAGGAATATTAGGAATCGTTGAATTTTTCGCGAATTTCATTTGTTTTCTCGTTCGGTTAAAAAACGTAAGTGCTTAGAGAAGTGTAACCTGTGTACATTTTTCTTAAGCTTCCTAAGGATCACTACCCAGGTACAAATTACATTAAACTGAATTTTAATCACTCAGGTAGCAACAAAATATGACTAGGTCGGTATTCGTATTTGTGGCTTTCCTACAGCAGAAAACTGATGATGATGACTAAGCCATCGAAAGCTACTATTGCAATAAGCAATATTGTTGGCAATGACAACTCATATAATTATTTCATTGTGAATGTCAAAGAAAACTCACCACAATACCAATATTTGCTGCAATATCCCAATTACCAATTACAAAAAAAAAAAAAAACAAAAATTGGCCAACCCATTGTAACACTCTTAAAAATATAATACACAAAAGCAAAACAAAAAAAAAAGGTGCTACCTGCAGTTACAATGGCATTATACTATTTATTTATATTTACAAAAACGTTTGTTCTACCTGCGTGTTTGTAATTAAGGTTAATATAATTTATTACTGCGTAGAGATCCTGAATCTTAATAAAAATGTGCACAGGTTGCACTTCTCTAACCACTTACGGTTTTTAACCGAACTGAAGTTACAAGAATACATAAATGAAATTCGCGAAAAATTCAACGGTTTCTAATACTCTTAACATTTTGTATTACACCGCAGAAAGGGTCAGAATGGAGGGCTGGAAATATTTCAAACGAGTCTTCGGGCAGAATATTTTGAGCACTTTCGCATCACTAATTGAATCATAAGGAGTTTCGTTTGATTAATTATATTTCATAACTGTTCTGCGCCAAGAATGTCTAGAAATGGTCTTTCTCTTAAACATAAAATTTGGACGAGCAAAAAGAAAACATAATTAAAATAGTACCTGAAGCAATAATAAACGTCGAATAGTCGAAAATGTGAAAAAAAATCTGCCATGTTTTTTATTATATCAAAAAATAAACTTAGGCACATTTTTATACGAAAAATAATAGACCGCGCCTATTATTAATTTTCTCATAATTATTTCGATTCTTTTTTCAATAAATACAATTTATCAAGAAACAAACATTTTCTTGAAACTCACAATATTTTCTAAATATTAGTAATGCCCCATTTATTATAGAGAAAAATCTGAACGTTATTAATAGCCCTAGATACTGTGTAACTGTGGTTGGGAATCACCGCCGTACACTGTATAGAGTGAGGTCATTTTGCGAACTTCCTGTTGCAAGAGCGTGAAAGGTCCAGCGTCAGCAAAAAAAGAAGTCTGGCGAAAAGGCGGTTGCGCAGGCAAAACAAGCCCTTCTCGGAAGACGTCTTCGTCGGGTACACTGGAGAAGGCCAAGGCTACCTATGAACCGGACTTGCTCGTCAGTTTGTTTCTGTATCATTCGCGATTATGCCAGGATGAGCCGACCAACGGGAAAGCGGTTGCTAGAATTTCGGCCCCTCAAATGCAAAAAAGAATATCCGGTTTAAAAAAAAAAAGAATATTGCTTCCATGCGAGCTCCAGATGGCCGACATGAACTTTGAAATGAGAGCGTCCTTCTTCGGTTCATACAACATAACATTCTGGCACAAATAAATTTAATTTGTAGGAAAAAACAAGGTAGCTATTATAAATAATGAAATTGGCAAACCAATCGTTCAATGACGAAAATAAAATAATACTGCCTTAAAATATTATCTACGACAGAGGACTTCAGTATACCAAGTAAATCGTATAACAAGAAAATAGCATATCAAGTCAACAACTACATAGTAGATAAAGATAAATTACATTGTACCTTTTCAGAATATCAGGGTGATCACTTTTTCTAGGACTTTTGAAGGTTATCCTATTTATCTATTTCACTATTTTTCCTAGATAACATTTGTGAAGTATTTCAATGTATTTAAATAATATATTAAATACAGTATAACTTTGGGCGATATTAAAACACTGTTATTGACTGAGCCCTTTTCCCTTTTGCATTCCAGATTCTCTTGCATTAACATATTATAAGAGAAACAGATACACACAGTACCTTTCTTTATCTATTTTCAGCTCTCAGACTGTACCGTAAAACACACACAAAAAAAATTTTGACATACTAACAGGAGGCTTGCGTTCTCTCATGTAGTGCATAGTTCTATGATGCACTTCCAAAATAGCCCCGAAACGGTTTTTGCTAGGAATGTATTGAATTATTACAAAGTACAAAAATTCATGACATTTGGTATAAACAAAGAAAAAATGACGGGACAGTGGGACACATATCGATATTCAGGACACGTCTCGATTTTTCGGGACGAATGGCAACCCTACCGAGCAAAGAGGCTGAGGAAGTAGCGCGATGATTTCGCATTCGGGACCCCCGTTCCGGGGTTTTCGTGGTTTCCCTCGGTCCTCCATGCGAATGGTAGGATGGTTCTACTGAAAAGCCACGACCACGAAAAAACCGGCATCGCTAGCCGCATTCGTGAAGTCACGAAGGTTGGGCGAATTCGATACATCGCGGGTTTCTGGATGGGTGACCGACTGGAAGCTCCGAAATCGGAATCTATCAGCTCCGAGGCCATTAATTGCCCTTTACACGACATATAATGGGAAAATCCAAATACAAAATGGCAAGCCTATCCCTAGCATACTTCAATGACGTCGTGAGTCATTTGAGAATAGCGTGTGTAAACCTCGTCATTGTGCTCGGCGCCTCTGAGGGGCGTAGGCGTCAATCGCGTTCCGATTCTAACGAAGCGAGGTCGTAAAGTGAACGGGTCACCCGCCAAAGTGAGTCACTTCCGTCGTGCAGGGCGCCGAGAGATGACGGATCATCCGCTGTGTGTTAAACGCCCACGGCCTCATACACAGTAACGGAGAATGGGCGTGGTACTCGGGTATTGGCAGTGATGCTCCTCCAACAGGTTACAGATGAGTCATTTCGGGTGAAAAAATACTGGCGTGTTCCTCGTAATATTAGCAATAATTAATTCCTCTTCGCTTTTGATCTCAGGAGTAAAGATTGTCGTAGAACGATGACTGACTACTAGAAAGATGGTCAACTACCAAGGTCATTAGTTCCGTATGTGTAGTGCATGTTTTTTGCTTGGCAGTAATCTTTCCCTGCTGGATTTCGACATCCTGGGCCGACCTACTGTCGGCTAGCGAGATTTTCCCTAACTAGGTATCTCCCACCAGCGAGACAAGCATCGCACCATCCGGGACAAGCTCTAAGCTCCCGACCAATCTCCCTTCAGGGTTGTGATCAGTGAGTGCACTGCATTTCTGACGACCTCGATTTTTTATTAATTGAAGTTGTACTTTTTTCTTTATATTTGTTTTATTTACTTTGTAGTAAAATATTCTTTCTGTAAATACAAACGTTTGATAGAAAAGGGGCGAGAGGGACCCAGAGATGTTGATGGCTCCCCGGTCTTCTTTTAGACTGCGCACACCCATATATTCCATATATTGTTATTATTATTATTGTTGTTGTTGTTGTTGTAAAGAACATATTTTCTATTTTTGAATGACTCTCAAGAAACATTCCATGACGAACCCGAAAAAAAACCCGACACGCATTTGTCGTGTCTGCATAGAAAACAAATGACCGCCGACGAAAAATGAAGTCGATTAAAGGAGAATCCGGGATACCTCGCTAAACTGTTAAAAACTATGTAATTTCAATGTTTCCTACGATATTAACTGATAAAAAAATACATTTACAGATTATGACTGAACTGCAGCTCGTATAAAAGTGAAGAAAGTGTGGTATTGAATTAAGTTTGCCCAATTGTATAGCTTTATGACTGTCAAGTGGTTCACGTATTCGTGTCTTTAATTCTTCAAAACTTAGTCCAATACGTTTTAACAAATTCTTTGAAACGATTCGCCTTTAGATTCGATATAGCAGGTGCACTATTTGACCTCCTTTCCATCGGCCTTTGCTTTCAATTCATGTTATAAATAGTGGGAGGGACTGGCATCGGTGCAACTGAACCAGCGAGCCCGCTACCAGCATGTCTTCAGTCCGAGATTAATCCGACCGCCAAGTATTCCTCTTTCTCCTTTTCCGCATGGAATAAAGGTAGAGAGGGCGGAAGGAGCGGGGCGTGCGGTGTCTCTGTTCGAACCCGCCAACAAACGGAACCGAGGATACAGCGCATGCATCTGCATCCATGTGCTCCTTTGCAAAAAGACAAAAAAAGAAAAAGAAAAAAAAGGAAAAGAAAAAACTACAAAACAAAACACAAGCAACAATAACAACACGGTAAGGAGTCGCTTGACGATTGATTAGTCTTTTATTTCCCGGCGAAGGTCGATTTACAGTACATTGTCCCGTAGAGTGTAGTGCATCTTTTAGCGCGGCAAGCCGGCGGCTTCTTTCCACGCGCTCAAATATGAAATCGGGTGCTGACCAACCCGCTGAGAGGAGACACCTCTTCAGGTTATGCTCGCATGCGGACCAGCGGGTTCAATCATTAAGTCCTGACAGGTGCCCTCCCAATGTGTGGTAGTCGTGTGTGGATCCACATTAAACTCGAGAGTTGGGTGCCCACGTATTGCATTGATGATTTTTTTTCCCCCGATTTCCTCGCACCACTTTTCATTGCATGATGAGCTTTTTTTTTTTTTTTTTATTTTTTATGCCAAGTGTCGCCCACCAGTAAATCATACGCGGGAGGCGGGTGTTTATTACTTTTTCAGAGCAGGTCACTAGATTCGTTGCCGCCGCACTACTGGCGTTTGCGCAAAAGGGGGCGTTATTATAATTCTAACTAAAGTTAATTTATAACATAATTTAGCTAGCATGTCTTAACCTTAAGCTCTTTACAGGAATGTCCGCTATGGCCGTTTCCTTTGGTCCTAGGAAAACATGTTTTACTTAGTGGTCTTAACAGGTGAGATTGTGGCACTCAAGACTGACGTCAGTTTGCGGGAGAATACGTCGAGGAGTATCAGTGGGGCTCCACCGACCACGTTGAGTCAAAGCTTGTGACTTTGACTGGCTGAGAGGTGTGATGATCAGTGCAGATGGAGAAAAAAGATGAGAGGACAAATATGATGAAGGGAAGATCGCGTGCATCCGTGACTGTTTTGTAGGTAGTGTTGAGTCTCGTGTGTAAGTATCTCTTAAAGCTGTCCAGGTCCCTGACCCGCCTGTTTATGCAGCTCCGTTCTTAAGACAACCCAACACGAATGTGTAAGTATACGTCGATAAAAACGCCTTACTAGGAGATGTTCAAATAAATGCCCCTCTCTCCCTAAACCAGTTATTCTTGTTCGCGACAACTGATCGAAAGCGAAGCGCTAAGGACATTGGGCAGCGATGGACAGTGCGCGGAGTAGACTGGCAAGCATCGCGAGGGGCGGGCGTGAGGGCGGCGGTAAAGGGATGACTATAGTGTTTGTGGCGAGGGGGTGGAAAAGCCATAATGAGGGGCGGAGCAATCGAGGACAAACGCTCGAAGAGTTGGGGCAAGAGAGTCGGTGTAGGACGATTGGCGTGGGTGGCGGGGCCGGTGGCGGCGGAGTGGGCGACGCCGGAGGCAGATGGCTTAGGCGGCGGATACGGTAATGAACTCCTCAATCTATGCGGTGGCAACCCGTGGTGAGCCAGTGACGAGGCGGGGGGATGGTGGAACCAGAGCGGCGGTGAGGTGGTGTGTAGGCGGTAGAGAGCGTGAGCGGTGAGGGAGGTGTGAGAGGCGGCGGTGAGGGCGGCGGTGAGGGCGGCGGGGAGGGCGCCGGTCGAGGCGGCGACTGAGGGCGCGGTGAGGGCGGCGGTGAGGGCGGCGGTGAGGGCGGTGGTGAGCTGGGTCCTGGAGGGCGATAGTGAGGGCTGTGGTGAGGGCTGTGTGAGGGGCTGTGGAGGCGTTGTGGTGAGGCTGTGGGAAGGGCTGGGAGGCTGTGGTGAGGGCTGTGGTGAGGCTGGTGAGGGCTGTGGTGGAGGGCTGTGGTGAGGGCTGGTGGGTGAGGCTGTGGAGGCTGGGTGAGGGCTTGGTGAGGGCTGTGGTGAGGCTGGGTGAGGGCGGTGGTGAGGGCGGCGGTGGGGCGGTGGTGAGGGCGGTGGTGAGGGCTGTGGGAGAGCGGATCGGTGAGGGCGGCGCGTGGAGGCGGCGGTGAAGTGGCGGCGGTGAGGGCGGCGGTGAGGGGCGGTGAGGGCGGGGTGGGGGCGGCGGTGAGGGCGGCCGGTGAGGGGCTGTAGTGAGGGCCGGTGGTGGAGGGCGGTCTGTGACGCCGGCGGGAGATGGGCGATGAGGGAAGGCGGTGAGCAGGCAGTGGTTGAGGGCGGTGCGATGTGCGGTGATGCAGCTCGAGGCGATCGCGAGGCAGGGAGGGGCAAGACGGCGAGGGCGGCCGGAAAGGACGAACGGCGACCGCGTGGCGCGCGGCATCGCGGAGGGAGGACGTTTACGGCCGCAGAACCACCAACAAACAGCGCGCCCCGGATGCGTTCGGCGAGCCGCTTCCTCCGGCAGCCCCGCCACGCCCCCGCGCACGCCCCGCAGCCTCCGATCCGCCGTCTGACGCTCTCCCTCTCCTTCCCCCCCGCACTGGCCGCCTCCACCCTTCCGACCGGCACGCTCGATGATTTGGCTCAGGGCGACTGACGTCACTGAGGACACGGACGGGAGGCCAAGGGTTCTAGTCTGCAACGGGGCAGAATTGTCTTACCAAGCAACAAAGCTAAGGTGAGATCCAGTCGCTGTCAGGAGGAGCATTCTAGCGGCCGGCTCCTCTATCGGTAGTTTTCCGTCGTTTTCCGATCACACCTGGCAAAATGCGAGAGCACTGTAACAAACGGTCACGGACCGCGAGCGAACGTTCCGCAGTAACATTCCTCCTATCTCACCCTTACTTACACACCTTACGGTAACGAGGCACTACAGTACGCACACATGTCCGGGAAACAGTCGTTTGGAGTTTGTTTCGGTGGGGGATATCTGAAGAGGGCAAACGGCTTATTCAACGTACATTCGGCACATCACATCTCAATTCACGCGGGGAGAAACGCCGGTTCGGGTTAACAAAGCACCACTACGTTTACGGTAAAATATGACCAAGGCTGTTGACGCGCCCAGAAACAAAGTAATCATTAAGCAATCGTCCCTCACCTACTCCCTCTACGCATCATCGGTTTCGGTAAGCGCTGTGAATTGTAATTTTACACGTTATTAGACATACTTGAAGTTTTAAAACAATTCCTGCATGTCTCGGGGGCAGCCTCATCCTACTCTATTGAATTTTTAACTCAAAGTGTGTCACATCATGAATATGTTTACACCCTAATCAGGGAGGCTGATCTAAAAATATCGTTAGTTTTTTTCCAAAACCATCTCGTACCAATTTTCCTCTGTTGGCCAACTGTAACCTTACGATAATCATTATAAAAGGATTACGTCACGGGAAAGCAATCAGTTTAAAAAAAAAGATAATATTCGGAAGTCTCTGACTTAAATTTACTACTGGAATGGATGCTTAGTTAAATTATAGTAATTAGGTATATTACTTACGTGTTGTAAGTCCCAGTTTAAGTTCCAAAGCACTTCTTGCTTACCTATGATTCGTTCTAAGTGCGGTCTTGTCGCTGATTGTGTTATTTTTCTACAATTGTAATAACTTACTAATACAGAGATAATTTAATTTCTGAGAAGCATAAATGGGATCAGGCCGATTCCTTGAAGTTCTATTTAGTTACATATTGCAAGTTTTCCGCTTCAGATTAATGAGAATAGGTTTTGGCTCGAGGTGGAATAGATTTCCGAAAGAGTAATTGAAGAACATCGGTTCACTAACAATTAATCAGACAATTAGCCACTATTATAGTTTGTAGCTTTCTTTCCAGAAAACAAAAAAACAAAAAGAAAAACAAAAAAAAAACAAAAAAAGAAAAAAAAAACACCTACACTTCTAAAGCCCAAGAAAAGTTGGACGCTGGTTGTTTCGAAGAACAGCTTCTCTGCAATACACAATTAAAACACTGCCAACCCATGTAACTGTCTTAAAAAAAATAGAATAAATAAAAAGGTTTAAAAAACGCTCCGTTGCTACCTGTGTTATAATGACATTATATTATTTATTTATCAATTTCCAAAAACGTTTGTTGCTAACTGGTGTTGTAATTCAGTTTAATATAATGCTTGTACTCCGGGTAGAGATCTTAAGCTTACGAAACATGTATACAGGTGCACTTTCCAACACGTCCGCTACGATTTTTAACCGAAGCTGAATAAAAGGAATACATAAATAAAATTCACAAAAATTCGACGATTCTAATATTTCTAACTTCTTGTATTACACAGCGGAAAGGCTCTCAGAATGGAGCACTGGAATATTCAACGAGCTTTGGCAGAAATTACGAAGCACTACATAACACTAATTGAATCAAGACTTTCGAAGATTAAATGACACATTAATATTGCCCCGCCAAGAATGTCTAGAAAGGTCTTTCTCTTAAACATAAATGTGGACGAGCGAAAAAACACAAAAAGATAATGAAAAGATAATTCCTGAAGCAAGAGACTCATAGTTGTCTGAACGTGTGAAAAGAATCTGCCAGTATTTCATTATGTTGACATTCGACACAAAATAAAACACAAGTCAGTTATTTAATTTTTATATACATTATTTCGATTCTCTTTTCAAATTAAATACGAATTATCAAAAAATAATATTTTCTCTTGAAAACATCTGAAGTTGTATTAATAGGCCCTACAACTGTGAAACTGTGGTTGGGAATCACCGCCGTACACTGAATAAGAGTGAGGTCATTTGCGAACGTTCTGTTGCAAAGAGCGTTGAAGGTCAAGCGTCAGTAAATAATAACAAGACTGCGAAAAGCGGTTTGCGCAGGGCAAAACACGCCCTTTCGGAAGCCGTCTTCGTCGGGTACACTGGAGAGGCCAAGCACCGAGAATCCGGACTTGCTCGCAGTTGTTTCTGTATCATTCGCGTATACCAAGATGAACGGCAATTGGGAAACGCGGGTTGCTAGAATCTTTTCCGGCCCTCAATGCAAAACAAAGAATATCCGGTTTTCAAAAAAGAATATGCTTCCATGCGAGCTCAGATGGCCCGCGTGAACGTGAAATAGAGCGTCTTCTTGGTCATACAACAGTAACATTCTGGCACACAATAATTTATTTGTAGGAAAGCAAGGTAGATATTTATGGATAATGAAATTCGCAAACCAATGCGTTCAATGAAGAAAATAAAATAATAGCTGCTAAAATATTATCTACGACAGAGGACTGTCCAGTTAGCCAAGTAAACTCGTATAACAAGAAATAAGCTATCAGTCAACGACTTACATAGTAGATAAAGATAAATTACATTTATCCTTTCAGAAATATCAGGGTGTCACTTTCTAGCGTTTGAGGGTTACCTATTTTTTCCATTTCATTATCTTCTGTCCTAGATAACATTTGTGATGTAATTCAAGGTATTTTAAAATATTTAATACGTATATAGCGTTTGGGCGATATTAAAACACTGTTATTAGACTGACGCCCTTTCTCCTTTGGCATCCAGATTCTCTTGGCATTAAATATTGTAAGGAAGAAACAGATAACACACAGTATCTTTCTTATCTATGCAGCTCTTCAGACTGTACCGTAAAATCACCACAAAAAACTTTAACATACGAACAAGAGGCTTACGTTCTCATGTAGTGCGAAATAGTCGTGATGCACTGCCAAATAGCCCCGATAAGCGCTTTTGCTAGGAATGTATGGAATATTACAGAGTACAAAAATTCATTGCATTTGTAAACAAAGACAAAAACTGACGGACGTATCAATATTACAGGACACGTCTCGATTTCGGGACGAAGGCAACCCTACGGAGCAACAGAGCTGAGGGATGTGTGTAGCGCGCGTTGATTTCGCATCTTGGGCACCCAGTTCGGGGTTTTCGTGGTTTCCCTTCGGTCCCTCCATGCGAATGGAGGATTGGTTCTACGAAGCCAGACCAACGGCAATAAAACCGGCATTCGCTAGCCGCATTCGGTAAGTCACGAAAGGTTAAGCGAATTCGAGACATCGCGGGTCTGGAATGGGTGACCGACTGGAAGCCCGGAATGGACTCTCAGCTCGGCCAATAATTGTCCCTTTACGCGACATGTAATGTGGCAAAATAACATACAAAAAGTGGCAAGCCTATCCTAGCAACTTAATGAACGTCGTGAGTCATTTGAGATAGCGGTGTAACCCGTCATGTGCCGGCCCTCCGAGGGCGTAGGCGTCAATCGCGCCGATTCTAACGAAGGCGAGGTCGTAAAGTGAACGGGATCACCCGCCATAAGTGAGTCCCTTGCCGTCGTGCAGGGCGCGAGAGATGAGGATCATCCGCTGTGTGTTAAACGCCCACGGCCTCATACCAGTAAACGGAGATGGCGAGGTACTAGGGTACTTGGCCGTGGATGCTCCCTCCAACAGTTAATGATGACATTTCAGGTGAAAATATAACTAGCGAGTTCTGTAATATTGCAATAATTAATCGCGCTTCGGTTTGGCCTCACGAGCAGATTCCTGTAGAAAGATGACTTGACTACTAGAAAAGATGGTCAACTACCAAGGCATTAGATCCGGTAGTGTAGGCATGTTTTTTGCTGCAGTAATCTTCCCTGCTGGATTTCGGACATGCTGGACCGACCTACTGCGGCTAGCGAGATATTTTCCCTAACTAGGTACTCCACCAGCGAACACAGCCACCCGCATCATCCGGGACAAGCTAGTCCCAGACCAATCTCTTCAGTTGTGATCAGCGAGTGCACTGCTATTTCTGACGACCGGCTGGAGTCTGTCCTGACGGCTATAATTCAGACACGATCAGGAGGGCCGCGGGAATTAACAGGATTCTGTTGAATTTGGCATCTAATTTCGTCGCATGTTATACCTTGCGTTTTTCTTCGATGTTTTTGTTTAACTCGGGACAATTTTTATCTCGATTTTTTATTAATTGAAGTCGTACTTTTTTCTTTATATTTGTTTTATTTACTTGTAGTAAAATATTTCGTTCTGCTAAATACAAACGTTTGATAGAAAGGGCGAGAGGGCCCGCAGAGATGTGGATGGCTCCCGGTGCTTTTGTAGACTGCGCACACCCATATATTGCCATATATTGTATATATTATATATATTTATTATTATTATATTATTATATTATTATATTATGTTATTCGTTGTTGTTGCTTCTTCTTCTCTTC
>BOPP01000284.1:520031-531628 GCA_017312745.1 Gryllus bimaculatus
ACAGGATGGTCGAAACGTCGGCAACTCAGCCTTCGACGCGGCGTCACCCGGACAGCCCAGATCACCTGATTAATTGATTGTTTATTTCTGGTTTCTGGGCGTGTCAACTGCTATAGTCATTAGTACTATAAGTGTAGAGCATGTTTTTGTAACGTGAGGTGGCGGTGTCCTTTCCCCGCTTGTTAGTGAGGTTTGGTGCCGACCTTCAAGTCGGCTCCAGGGATGAGGGTAGAACAAAAAAGTGAAAGTAAAGTTGGCGTGCGCCCCGTGGCCCGTTCGGTAGGGTACTGCTCCAGCGTACGCCTGTTATTGATCGGAGATCCGAAAAATAGATATTAGATTTCACATTCATTAGGACCACCTTTTCGACATGTGTTCCCTGTCATCTTCAAGGTTTGCACATTTTTACATCGTTTATATCATTACATTTTTACAAACCCTGAATACGACAAGGAAAACTTGTCGAAACTTCGATTTTAATGAATGTGAGATTTATTAAATATTTTATAATCCATAACAACTGTCTTAATAAAAAAAGTGGTCATTCCACCTACGTAGCAGCTAGTGTCGAAAATCCCGCCACCGAGGGAGTGGAGCTCTCGGCCTCCCAGTCAAAGGCGCTGCAGTGCCATCAGGTGCCACCTCAGCCGGCCCCACCCGATGAGGGCGTCGAGCACAGGGGGAGGGCGCGTCAGGGAGCCGGGCGCGGACGCACACTCGACGCGCAGTTTTTTTTCTCACGCGTTGTATCCGGCGGGGCCGGCGGGGCCGCGTGAGTTGGGCAGGCAGGTAGGAGAGAAGAAACTAATCCCTCAGCCAGTTCAGTCGGTCTAAAGAATACTAACAATCCAAAGCTCATTGCTAACAAATATTATCAGTTTAATAAGAAGTTTTATCGCAACACAATTGTTCCAATAGTGCAATCTCTGCAGGCGGGCTGCGCTTAGGGAAGTCAAATTACATCGGTATTTTTAAAACATCGATATATTAATATCGATATTTTTAAAACATCGATGTTTTGTGTTCGAGGTTTTCGTCACATCGATATATCTTTCCAGAAGCAAAGATGATTAAAAAATGTTTCCTGATGTAGATATAATTTCAAGAAACTATTTTTTTGAGAGCGTAGGCTTCCGCGACCGGTTCAGTATTTTCTTGGCTGTCCGGGTTACGCCGCGTCCATGGCATTACCCCCTGAGGAAGGTCGCAGAATGGCGACTGAAGCGCAGGCACCTTCGCCATGGACGCGGCGTCACCCGGACAGCCAAATAAATACAAACTTTTTTTTTCCGAATTGCTCAAAGCCAACTGCCACTGATCACTGTTCAATCAATCACTGTTGTCGATGAACAAAGGAAGAGATTTCTTCAGGATTATTTCTTGCACTTAGTCCAGGAAGTTTAACTTTATTATAATTTAAAAAAAAATAACTATCATTTTTCATGAGGGGTGTAAAGTGCAGAGATAAGATTTCTTCTTGGCATTCGATAAATATTATTTCTAAAATTTCATTTATACGTGACGCACCAATACAATCGTTTGATTACAATTATTAATATGGAAATTGAATGGCAAAATACCATTTTAGCATCGTCGCCTTTTGTCGACGTTTCCATTGACATCGAAAACCTTTTGGTGATGCATCGGAATATTGATGTATCGATGTTTGGGTGAAAATTGCCATCATTAGCTGCGCAACGGACCGCGCGCGATCTTTTCTTCCTCTTCCTTGTTCCCTCCACATCCCTTACACACGGATTTATATGCCCAATACTACTACATATGCCGAGAGACCAAGGAACTTCGAGCTTGTCCCGGCTGGCCTCGATAGTGGGAGACACCTGGTTGGGGCAAACCTCGCTAGCCAACAGTAGATCGGCGTCGGAATTCTCCATCCAGCGGCGAAAGATCACTCCCCCCCGTGGAAAAACATGCACTACACTTACAGGACCAATGACCTTAATACTTGACACGGGCGGAATTACGCCCGGAATTGACTGATTAAACAATCAATCAATTACACGCATCCGTATGGATTCTTGTGAATGTGATAGTCACACGACAACGCCATTATAAGCGTAAATGTGGCAGAGACGCCCAGATAAGGCATGCACGTGAAAGTGACAGTGTAACGAACGCGACATGTTAGGCGTGAATGTGGGGTACTGCGACAAGGACCCCGAGAGAGAAAGTGTGGTGAATGTGATACTAAGAAAGTGCAAGTGTAAGTCGTAATTGTAATCGTGGTGTAAAACGGAAGTGAAAATGGTGTCTGTAAATTAGAAATCATAACAATAACTTTAAGAAACTAAGGTGTAGGGAAGCCTAGAATTTAAGCTAGAACATGAGCAAACTAATATATAGTGATTATATGCAAAATAAATTCTATGAATACTTTCAAGTTCAATCTTTTGTCTTTTCAGCAAGATGAATAGTGCAATTTAAACAAAACTTGATACTTTCTGATTGGGCATTAGAATTTTTAATGATGTGGATAAAAAGTCTCCCATCGTAACGATGTTACTCCCATCGTAATATCTGTTTTCAATACCCGATTGGTCGTCAACACCGTATTGAAATACGTCGTCTTATGTTTTATTTCATAAAAAGTTACGGTCTTTATTGAACTGCACTCTACTGGAAGGTCGAAGTGTTTGAAATATACCCAAAAGGCTACAATACGTACTGGCGGTTGAAATTTCTATAGGTCCTTACAACTGCAAGTTTCCACATCTGGTATGCAGCAAAACATGCATTACCGGGAATATGATATTCATTGTGATCACCAACCTATTGTAATAGTAGAATCTTTTAACTCATTTCCACACATTGTGGCTATTCTTCCATTTTTTTTACTTTTTTTTATTCTTTAAAAACAATTTCTTCAACTATCTGTGGCGATGGTGCAATTTATCATCTTTAAGAGCAGCAACATCTGGCGGGTCGAATCCCTACAAAGAAGGAGGGGGAGGGTAGAATACTTCATGCATATGACCACTAAGTTATAGCTGGGATGACTGAACTAATGCTTTTAAGCTAGCCGACGTATATCTTACAGTCAGATCTTACAGTCATACGGAGGAAAACGCCGCCACTCTCGTGATAAAAAAGAAACAAGGGTTACATTTATTGACTAATGACCATATCAGTTGCCGGCCCCGGAAACACGAAACAATACACGAATCAATCCATTTCACTCGTTCATCGCCTTTCGTATTTACTGCACTTCTGCACTATCCCGTCTCCCTCCGTCTTCGTGCCGGCTCGAGCTGACTGCAACCTGCGCGCGCGCACCCACCCATTAATCTCTCCGGGGACGAGCAGAGTGCGCTGAGAGGCTTCGACAAATGGCGGCTAACGACGCGACCTGCTCGTCTGCTGTTGTCGGAGCCGCTCCTCACGTCCAGCCCAGCCCTCCTTGACAGGCCGATCGCCTCCGGGGACGGTTGTGCTCCGCTGCACGTGACAGGAAGATGGAGTGGGATGGGAATTGAACCCGGGCGTGTCATCTTCTGCATTCGAGAGTGTACTGCATGTCGTATTGTAATATAATTGAATCGATATTTTTAATTGAATTGAATTGATGCCTTACTTTAGGTAGCGAGTCTTTTTATACTTAATGTTAGATGTGATCCCGGGCGTGTCATCTTCTGCATTCGAGAGTGTACTGCATGTCGTATTGTAATATAATTGAAACGATATTTTTTAATTGAATTGAATTGATACCTTGTTTTAGGTGCCGAGTCTTTTTATACTTAATGTTAGATGTGATCCCGCGCGTGTCATCATCTGCATTGGAAAGTGTACTGCTTGTCGTATCTCTGGATTGTAATATAATTGAAAGGATATTTTTTAACGTTCAGATTGTGTTTTTATACTTAAAGTTACATTGTTTAGCAACACATTAGATACATTCTGCATATAGCATTACGTCACGCCAGAAATTACGTACAACGTATTACACTTATGTGTTAACAATTTTCAGTTATCCTGAGCGCATGATAGGACCCTATTCTTGATCATTATTAATGCTCTTCTTCGGCGCACGCGGTGAATCCCGAACTTTTTCAATATTGCTTCCTCGATCCTATCTCATGTTTTCGGGTCTGCCAACTGCTACTGCCATTCAATCCCTCCGTTAGAGTATGTATGTCTTGATATCCTCGACGTGGCAGTGTTTTCCTCCAAGGCGAAGCGTGAAGTCTAGTGCTCGACTACCCACATCGGCCTTGCCAGGGTTCTCCCCTCCTCATCTCTATACACCCACCAGCAAGCTCGGGAGAAGCTCTTAGCTCCTGACTTGGTCTCGTGGCATGTGTACATACACGCGAGTGACGCATTAGTGTGTGTGTGTGCTAGTGTGTGCTGTGGTGTGTGCTGTGTGTCTGGAGGGGCGAGGATAGAACAAGAGAACAGGAAGTGAGATCGCGGCGCGGTCCGTGGCCCCGTTTGTTAAGGGTACTTGCTGCCGGCATTCGCCGGGTGTTGACACGCAAGAAACCGCATCAGCAAGAGGGTACAATTATCCTCCGTACACGCGTCCGAATTCGAAACCAGCTATGTACTAGCTAACGTCGCAATCTATTACTGTTGCACTGGACTCCAACGACTTCGGTCAGGCTGCAATGCTGACTGTTAGAGTTCAACTTAAGCCGGTTTCATCAACATTTTAGTGAAATAACGAAAAGCTATTCAGTTATTTTTTGACGCAGTGAGTGAACGTAGCCCTCTAATTGGCTTCCACTATACTAGAGCCTACAAAGTTTGTCGAAAAAAACATATTTTCTACATACGTGAACGTAAAGCTCAATGTTACGACCGATCATAGATAAAAGTATAACTGCAACTGTGGTGCGATATATTAATGCTTCCTGTCCAACCCGGCGGAGAGCCGACTTAGTAACGGAGTGTCAAAATCCTAACATTTCTAAGCTTAAGCGAGAAAATTAGAGTTAATTCATGTTTCGTTAAAAAACGGAAAACACCGCCGTATCTTCGACTAGTAAGCAAAGTACCTCTCGGAACAATACTTTAACGCCTGTGAATTTTCACATATTTGCCAAAGACACTAATATCACGTACGCCTGAATTTGAACGCTCAGTTTTAGGCCCCTCCCAAGAAAAAGTGGTATACCCCCATACAGCGTCACACAACACTTCCTCGCGGAGCGGTAACGGAACGGCGCGCCCGGCGCCAGCCCGAGCACGCGCAGCCAGACCGAACCCCAAGATGAGGTCGCCCGGGCGGCCCGCGGGTCGGCGCATGGGCGGGCGCTTGGGCGGCGCTGGCCGGTGCTGGTCCGCCGGCGGGTAGGGGCGCGCCCCATCAACTGTAAATGTTCGCCCGTTCGAATGGAGCACGCGGGTCTCTCTTCGCTGCTCCCGCCCGCCGCCCGCCGCCGCCGCCGCCGCCCACGCCCGCCCTGCCTTGCCCGCCTGCCTGGACGCCGTGGCGCCCGCCGTCCTCGCTCCGCCCGCCCGCACCGCCACGCGTCCCCCCAGCTGGCTCCGCCCCGGGCGCCATGGCGCAGAAGCCACGCCCAGTGGGCTGGATGGAAGCCTAGCCTGCGTCTCGTTGCCTCGGCTTGTGTAGCAGACGCTTCACCATGAGAAAGGGAACCGCTTTCACAGCTACTTGCTTGGCTACACTGATACAACATAGAGTGCAGGTTAAATTCGTGCCACGCTTTGGTTGGCTTGGTTTGGCTTGTCTGTTAGTGATCTCCGGGCGGCGTCAACTAACCAACGGATTGATCCCGTAAGAGTAGTGCATGTTATATTCCTCGGGACTGGGGCGACCGATCTCTCCACCACTGGACCTGGCGATCATCCGGCGCCGACCTAACCGGGGCCTCCCTTTCCCAGCCAGGTATCTCTCCGCAGCGGGGCACCGCCCATAGCCGGACCCAACGCTCTAAGCTTCCCGACCCAGTCCTCCCGCATGCGTGATGGTCATAGTGTACCTGCTTAGAGTAACCGTGTTGTGTGTAAGGCTGAGGATGAGGACAAAGTAAAGCCCAGGAAGAAAGATCGCGTCCGGGTCCGTGGCCCGATTTGTAGGTACATCGCTCCGGCAAAATCGCCAGGTTGGTGATCGAGAAACCACTGGACATAACTAACCGGATCAGAGCAGACCCGGACGCTAGAACCTCCTCCCAGATTTGCGACTTCGAATCCGACCTAGCTGTCTTGTGCTACGTTGTCCGCAAATCCTTCGCCCGTCCGGAAATCGATCTAGAACTCTTCGGCAGCAAGCATTGCAATGAACATCAGTTGATGCCTGAGCCAACCCTTTACGGTACCTATCGTCTTGTTGCGTCGGTTTGAATAGAGAACTTAACCTATAAGAAGGGGCCTTTGACAACTAGCGCCTTATGCACGCAACATAACTGCAAGTCCGTGGCTCTCATATTATCGGTGCGTTCGTTTACAGTCAGTTCATTTGAATGGTTCAAACTATCTCCTTGCACTGTCTTCGTCCTACATGGCGTCATCATTGTTTTCCATACTGTCAAAGTGGTCTCCTTCTTAGAGTATACTCCTCTACAGTCTGTGTTGACGATGCGAGTGACACAGCTTGGCTTCGGCGTCTCTAATGTATCAGCAGTACTCTGACGTTCAGTTTCATTTCTTAGCTTTTACTGCAGCAAAACTATCTACGTGATATAGAGAGTCCATGTAAATCGCCGCAACGAAAAATGACGGTTTTCGAAAGAAAAGTACTAAACCTACTGGATACAAGTCTTGTCGTCATTTATGTAGGCATCACATAGTTTCTGGTGTATTCTTAATGAGCACAGTAAATCTTACTCGTATTGTAATTGCATCAATCAATACCTCTCGATTTTTTCAATCGTCTAAGTCCTCTGTTACAAGATTCTCTCCACCCGGGAACTTCACACAGACCGTCAGGTATAAGGTCTATTGGTCTATTGGCGATGATCCGAACACTCGGCTGAATCTGATTGGTTCAAGCGCCAACCGGAAGGAGATTAGCATGCAATTTCGTATCCCTAAAAATCGGCTCAGCGTTTTGAGTTGAAACTCTTCATAAAAAATACTTCAAAGCAATAATTAAGTTCCTATCCGGAGATTATATTTTTAACTTTTGTCTTTCCATTAAGGTCTTGAGACTCTTCAAACTTTTCTGAAAACTTTCAAACTTTTCTGCACATTTTTCTTTAATTTTTTTTTGTTAAAATAGCAATACAACTTCTTATTTAGTGAATTAATTTTAGCGAAAATGTGTTCTTTTGCCTATGGTGGTATTCGCAAACAATGGTGAAAATAATGTTGTGGCGGCTGCCAGTGATTAAAGCTCCCATCCACGGTACTTTCTGCTTGTGATGATCGTTTGTAGCTCTACGTATAATCGTCAGTGTAAGCACCCTTATGTGCAGCTGCATCTACCCGCTGGTAATCGCCCTGCACAGAGCCTATGGATCACGTGTCAACGAGAGAGTTTGCTATCAATCGCCTCGTCTCCATACTATATCTCGTATGTCTGGCGAGACTATAGTTTCTTTTTTCTTTTTTTTTTTTTTTTTTTTTTTTTCTTTTTTTTTTTTCGAGTCCATTTTTTTTTTTTTTTTTTTTTTCTTTTTCTTTTTTCTTTTTTTTTTCGTTTTTTTCTTCCTTTTTTCTTTTTGTTTCCTTTTTTTCCTTCGTTGCAGTACAACCCGCCATAGCTCATGCAACACTACCTGGCTTTTGTGAGAATATGGTATATTATAACCCAGCTACATATTATCTTGAAACTAATAGCTAGCCACCTTAAAAATAACCTACAATACATCAGAGTGTTTTTTAAACACATTGGACTTCCTCCCTTTCTTTACACAGATCACACACTACATTCATTAGTCATACACACAATATCTCAGTAAATACATAATTTACCTTTGGTAATCTCCCAAGATCACAGCACCATCTGTACCCTCAAAGCGTCAGTTCAGTTTGTGTAAAACTATGTGCTTCATACTCTGCGAGGTACCTTGTACTATGTATTAATAAAAGTCCGCGGACCTGTCATTTGGCGAAGAAAGAATGTGTGGTGCTTTTGGGAAAAGAAACACTCTCACGATCCATCTACGCGAGTATATTAATTAGAAATGAGTTTAAAAGTTAATATAAGTATATCATGTGATTAAAATTGAATATATACGGCAATTTTACGCAAAAATACTGACATTCACCTTCGTATAATCCGCAAAGTTATGGGTAGGCGGAGAATGTATATTCGAACGATAACTCAAGGAATATAGTAAGTGTAACTAACTGTTACAAAACGAAATGGGACCAAAATGTGTGAGGTACGCCATCATTCCAAACTTCGCTTGACAAACACTTGCACTTTCGTTGCGTATTATTTATGAAACCGTTTTTATTTCTTTGAGATTCTGGACTTCATCTCAATACACTTGTGTTATCGCTGCCAAGCAACGTTCTCAACATGGTGATGGAACAGATATCTTCACTGTTTGATTGAAATTAACAAGTAAATAAGTTTAAACAATGCGAGCAGAAGAGGAATGAAACTTTCTACCTACATCTCGTTGATAATGGAGGAACTCGGCATCAACAGACTGTAATCACCACCCAAAGAACTTAATAATGGGACGTGAATCACGAAACAACCTAGCTGCCATATTTTAAAAATATGTCTAAGTAGACCTTGTAACACAAGTGTATATACATTTTAAAAACTCTCCTTCAAAAAGAAAAGCCCTTCCGCCAGCATGCGCCACGAGGTTCTCCATCTTTGTCTTGTGTTTTGTACATTCATCGCATATCGTTTAGTTGCTTCTGATGCTGACATTTCAAATTAGGGCTCCTTCTGGCATCTAGCATTTCCATGGGCCCGCTATGGGCCTTCATTTTAAACGGGCGAACAAACGCCTACAGTAAATCTTAAAGAACGAATATCACTAAATCCAGTTATGTTAAAAACGATGCACAATAATGTAATTGTGTTAGGTAATCTGCGAGAGCATTAATTATTATATGTCTGTGAAATGTGTACTGGAAGATATTTACTTCATAGAGACAATTCACCACAAGTAACTATATTTCGAGTAAAATAACTACTGAATGTGCCTTCAGCTGTTCTCATAGGAGTATCTTATCCATAGCTAGGCTGCGATAGTAGACACTCTAAAGAACATTTCTCTTGTTATGATATCAGATATGTCGAACATTTTGCATACCAATATCTGTTTGAAATATATGATATTTAAAAGAGACACGTTGAGTAAACGAATTTGATTTATACATATAGCTTCCTAAGTTGCAACAATATCTAAACTACTAACAATATTTAAAATGTTTAATGGTTGAGTAACTTACAAAGCCAGCCGTTTGTTGATCCAAAAAACGTGAATTACTTTTCTTAAGCTTAGCAATGAAATCGTCATCGAACCATTCTGAGAATAGAAATTCATCAATTGACTAGGAGGGAAAATGTAAACGTTAAGAGTAATTTTAAAATCTTAACGCCATTTGACGCTCTTGCTTTACCTTCGTAAGAAGAGAAGTATTGTAAATGGGAGACGAAAACATGTTTCGAAAGAAAAAGTCTGTACTGTAGGGTCTCTGGTAACAAAATAGTGGAATAAATTAATTTTGATACTTTACTCGTAACGTACATTACTTCTTCTAACACAATATGTATTCAGAAACATTATTGGTGCGTGCTTGATACCAAAAAATCGATTGACGGCCAAAACTCTGTTCGTCTTTGGGTTGCAACTAGCGTCTAGAAACAGTTCAGCCAAATTTATCCCAAATTGAGTATTACTCGACAATCAACTCGATCCACCTGAGTTTGAAACCGGTTATTTTGATATTTAGGGTAATTTACACGAAGCTCAATATTTTACAAATATTTTTACGCTCAAAATGGCTGTTCTATATTTTTATAATTTAAATTTGCCCTCTCAAATAGAGTAAAGACGCTAAGAGATGGTTCACTTCAATTAAAATCACTGATTTTAACGCGTCAATTGTCAAAATCTCAAACTGTTTTCGCGTCTTCCTGCAACTATCAAATATTGAAAGATAGGATTTTTTTTCCTTAATAAAATCTATTCTTTGGAGGACAGATCTTTAAATAAGGTCATGTACGATTTTGCAAAAATGAGTTGTTTTAGGAGTACTTTTCGCATGAAATATGGCCATTTTTTTCAAAAACGGCTAAACATAAGTGTTTTTAAATTTTCTCTCATATTCATCAACAGACAGTAGCAGATTCGTGATAGTCTCAATTTCCAGCGACACTCTTTTTTTCTAAAATTGGGGTAACATTAATAATTGAAAGAAGGTACAGATAAATATAAGATATAGATGTTATTGTCTAAACTTAAAATCTATTTAAAAAAAATTAGCTCTTAAAAAAAGGTCTTATGCAATTTAAAATAATGTGTATTTATGGTGCTTGAAATTACATAAAAATTTATAAAAAATATTTTTCTCCAAAACCGCTAAAAAAAAGTTTTTCTTTAAATTTCTTCACAGATAAACCGAGGTCACGGCTTAAAAGAAATGGCATCGTCTCTCGTTTTCGTTAAACTCTGAATTATCAAAAAATTGCAATTTACTAATAAATCGCGAGACATATGCGGGGGGGGGGGGGGCACGCTTATAGCACCCTTTAGTGTCCCTGACGCCTTCAGAAGAGGTCGTTCGGGTTCTCGGCGATCGATGTTCACCACAAACGATTTAAATGCATCATGCACATCCGCACAAAAATGTCCGTTGTGGCCGACAAAAATCGCCTAAGGCGCTCCAAAAAACCAAGCGACGCGCCTCTTTTCTCTACCCACTCAAAGCGAAACGTTGGCCATCTTCGCCTCCTCAAGCACCCGAGCAAAAAACACAGTCCGACCCCTGACCACAGCCTCCTCAAACCCCGACGCTCAGCCTCGTCCCGGCCAAAGCCCTGTTGCGCAACGAAAACCGTATCGCAGCCTCCGCAGGCCCCCTGCGAGGGGCTTGTCTGCACGCGGCCGACTCGCACCCACCCCCCCGACTCCCTCCCTCCCTCCCCTCCACCATCCCACCACCCTCCCCTCCGGCCATCGGCCTGAGAGGACGCCTGCCTCCAGCCGCATCCAGGAATCCGAAACCTCGCGCGTGAATTCGAAAGGAAGAATAACGAGGATGCGGGGTCTAACGGTTCTTTTGTCCGTCGCTGACCCACGCCAAAAGAGCCTTCGGAACTGGAAGGCCAAAAAAAGGAAATGATTCGATGCGACGCAGGTGCGGGCAGATTTTGTAGCTGCGAGAGGAGGTGGGTGAATCTGATATATTTTTTTCCAGTTCGATAATAATAGCATCGTAATTTCTTCATTCATTGAATTCAACCCGAACCAGATGATTAATAATAATAATAATAATAAATACATAATACAAAAGCAAGAAGACAGAACGAAGAAGAAGAAGAAGAAGAAGACGCAAAGAGCAAGAGAAAAGGAAGAAGAAGAAGAATTGAATTGGTGGAGGCTTAAACAGTAATAATACTCGTACATTTTTTTGTATAGCTAGAGGAAAACAGTTAGATCGTATGATCTTATTTTAAGGTTTAAACACCCGCGTGGTAG
>BOPP01000284.1:531653-544945 GCA_017312745.1 Gryllus bimaculatus
CTATTTTGATCATTATTAATGCTTTCTTCGGCGACGGGTGATCCTGACTTTTTTAATATTGTTTGATTATTTGTTTGATTAATTGTTTGATTATTTGTTTGATTATTGTTTTGATTTATTGTTTGATTGATTTCATGTTTTCGGGTCTGCCAACGGCTACGGCCATTAATCCCGTTAGAGTAATGTATGTTTTAGATGTCTTGAGTTGGCGGTGGACTTCTCCAGGCGAAGCGTAAAGTCCGGCGCTGACCTACACATCGGCTTGCAGGGTTCTCCCCTTCTCCTTCTATATCCCACCAGGACAAGCTCGGGAGAAGCTCTTAGCTCCTGACTTGTCTCGTGGCATGTATGGTAGTGTAGTGCGCATTAGTGTGTGTGTGTGTAAGTGTGTGTGTGTAAGTGTGTGTGTAAGTGTGTGTATGTGTGTGTAAGTGTGTGTGTGTGTAAGTGTGTGTGTGTAAGTGTGTGTGTGTAAGTGTGTGTGTGTAAGTGTGTGTGTGTAAGTGTGTCTGTGTAAGTGTGTGTGTGTGTGTGTGTGTAAGGGGGTGAAAATAGGACAAGGAATAGGAAGTTGAGATGTGGTCCGTTTGTTAGGGTACTGCTCCGGCATTCGCCTGGTGTTGATCGAAGAAACCGCAATCAGAGCAGAGGTACAATTATCCTCCGTACAGCGTCTGAATTCGACCCAGCTATGTACTAGCTAACGTCGCAAACCTATTACTGTTCGCACTGGAATCCAAGGACTTCCTGGTCAGGTTGGCAATGCTGACTCTGAATTCAACTTAGCCGGTTTCATTCAAACATTTAGTTGCAAAACGAAAGTAGTAGTTATTTTTGACCAGTGAGTGAAGTAGCTCTAATGGCTTCACTTACTAGCCTAAAAGTTTGTGCGAAAAAACATATTTTACATACGTGAACGTAAAGCTCAATGTTAGACCAGTCATAGAAAAAAGTATAATGCAATGTGGTGCGATATATTATGTCTGTTCCAACGGCGGAGAGCCGACTAGTACGGAGTGGTAAAATCTAACATTTCTAAGTATACGAGAAATTAGAGTTACATTATGTTTCGTTAAAAAACGGAAAACCCGCCGGATCTTCGACTAGTAAGCAAAGTAGCTCTGGTAAAAATACTTTACGCCTTGTTGATTTCACATATTGGCCAAAGACATAATATACGTACGTGAATTTGAACCTCAGTTTTAGGCCCCATCCCAGAAAAAGTGGTATACTCCATACAGCGTCACACAATATTCCTGCGGAGCGGTACGGAACGGCGCGGCGCGGCGCAGCCGAGCGCGCAGAAGACCGAACCCCAAGATGAGGTCAGGCGGGCGGGCGGGCGGCGCTGGGCGGCGCTGGGCGGCGCTGGGCGGTGCTGGTCGGCCGGGCGGGTGGGGGCGCGCCATTCAATGTAAATGTCGCCGTTCGATGGAGCACGCGGGTCTCTCTTCGCTGCTCCCGCCCGCCGCCCGCCGCCGCCGCCGCCGCCCACGCCCGCCCTGCCTTGCCCGCCTGCCTGGACGCCGTGGCGCCCGCCGTCCTCGCTCCGCCCGCCCGCACCGCCACGCGTCCCCCCAGCTGGCTCCGCCCCGGGCGCCATGGCGCAGAAGCCACGCCCAGTGGGCTGATGGAAGCTAGCCTGCGTCTCGTTGCGTCGGTTTGTGTAGAGAGCTTAACCATGAGAAGGAACCGCTTTCACAGCTACTGCTTGGCTACTGATGACAACATAAGTGCAGGTTAAATTTGTGCACGCATTTTGGTTGGTTGGTTGGTTGGTTGTTAGTGATTCCGGGCGCGTCAACTACCAACGTGATTGATCCCGTAAGAGTAGTGCATGTTATATTCCTCGGGATGGGGCGATGATCTTCCACCACTGGATGGCGATATCCGGCGCCGACCTACCGTGGGGTTTTCCCAGCCAGGTATCTCTCACCAGCGGGGCACCGCCCCAGCCGGGACAAGCTCTAAGCTCCCGACCAGTCTCCCGGCATGTGTGATGGTATAGTGTATGTTAGAGTAAGTGTGTGTGTGTAAGGGGTGAGGATAGGACAAGTAAGAGGAAGGAAAGATCGCGTTCGGTCCGTGGCCCGTTTGTAGGGTACTGCTCCGGCATTCGCCAGGTGGTGATCAGAGAAACCACGGAAAACTACCGATCAGAGCAGCCGGCCGCTAGAATTCTCTTCCAGATTGCGGCTGAATTCGTCCTAGCTAAGAAGCTAGAGTCGTAAATCCTTCCGCCGTCGGGAATCGAGCTAGGACCTCTCGGGCAGAAGCATTGCAGTGCCATCAGTTGATGCCCTGAGCCACCTCTTACGGTCACCTACGTCTTGTTGCGTCGGTTTGAATAGAGAACTTACCTTAAGAAGGGGCCGCTTTGACAACTACTGCTTTGTCACTGCAACATAACTGCAAGTCCGTGCTCTCATATTATCGGTGAGTTCGTTTACAGTCAGTTCATTTGTAAATGGTTTCAACACTATCTCTTGCAATGTCTTCGCCCTGCATGGCGTCCATTTGTTTTCCTTCCTGTCATAGTGGTTTTTTCTTAGAGTAACTCCTCTGTAGTCTGTGTTGACGTGAGAATGACAGTGCTTGGGATCGGCGTTTGTAATGTATCAGCAGTACTCAGACGTCAGTTTATTTCTTACTTTTACTTGCAGCATACTGTGTACGTGATATAGAGAAAGTCATGTAATGCTGCAACGAAAAATGACGGTTTTTCGAAAGAAAAAGTACTAACCACTGCGATAAAGTTTGTGTCATTTTGTAGCATCACTAGTTTCTGTGTATTCTAATGGTACAGTAATCGTAAGTATTGTAATTGCCTCATCAATACCTTCTCGAATTTTTAATCGTTAAGCCCTTGTTTAAGACTCTCTCCAGCGGGAACTTCACACAGACGTCAGGGTTAAGGTCTATTGGTCAATTGACGATGTTCCAAAACTGGTGAAGATAGGTTCAGGTGACGAGTAGATACATGCAATTTCGTATCCTAAAATCGGGTCAGCTTTTGAGTTGAAGCTTTAAAAAATACTTCAGAAGCAATATTAAGTTTCGATCCGGAGATCATTATTTTTAATTTTTATAGGTGATTTTCATGAAGGTCTTGAGACATCTGCTAACTTTTCTTTAAAACGGTTGCACATTTTTCTTTATTTTTTTTGTTGAAATAGAAGAATTTCATTAGAATTAATTTAGGAAAATGGTATTGTTATGGTGTATCGCAAAAATGGTGAAAAATAATGTGTCGTGCTGCTTCAGGTCAACTAAAACTACCATCCACGGTATTTTCTGCTTGTGATGAACTTTGTAGTCTACGTATAATCGTCAGTGTAGTACCTTATGTGAGCTGTATTCTACGCTGGTAATCGCCTGCACAGAGCCTATGGATCATCGGTGTCAACGAGAGAGTTTGCTATCAATCCTTGTCTCCATACTATATCAGTATCTATGGCTAGACTATAGTTTTTTTCTTTCTTTTTCATTTTCTTCCTTTTTTCTTCTTTTTTTTTGTTTTATTTCCGTTTTTTTCTTCGGTTGCAGTACAATATGCGTACGCTCATCAACAATACCTGGCTGTTTATAAGAATATGGTATATTTATAGTCTAGCTACAGATTATCTTGAAACTAACAGTTAGCCAGCCTTAAAATAACATACAATATATCTGAGTGTTTGTAAACACATATTCACTCTCCCTTTTTTTACACAAATCACACATACATTCATTATCAATACTACACAATACCTACAGTAAATGCATAATTTACCTTTGAACTTCCAGGTCACAGCACCATCTTACCTCAAAGCGTCAGTTTTCAGTTTGTGTAAAACTATGTGCTTCATCTCTTGCGAGCTACCTTCTGTACGTATAAATAAAGTCCGCGGACCTGTCATTTGCGAGAAAGATGTGTGGTGCTTTTTGTGGAAAAGAAACACTCTCACATCATTTACGCGAGTATATTAATTAGAAATGAGTTTAAAAGTTAATAATAAGTATATCATGTGATTAAAATTGAATAGTATACGGCATTTTACGCAAAAATAATGACATTACCTTCGTATAACTCTGCAAGTTATGGGTAGGGGAGAATGTGATATTGAACGATTAACTCAAGGGAATATTAGTAAGTGTAACTAACTGTTACAAAACGAAATTGGGACCAAAATTGTGTGAGGTACGCCATATTCCAACTTGCTTGACAACACTTGCACTTTCGTTGCGATTAATTTGAAACCGTTTTATTTTCTTTGAGATTCTGGACTATCTCAATACACTTGTGTTATCGCTGCCAAGGCAACGTTCTAACATGGTGATGGAACATATATCTTCACTTGTTTGATTGAAATTAACAAGTAAAATAAGTTAAACAATGCAGCAGAAGAGGATGACTTTCACCTACATCTCTTGATAATGGAGGACTCGGCATCACAGACTGTAATCACCACCCAAAGAACTTAATAATGGACGTGAATCACGAACAACCTAGCTGCATATTTTAAAAATATGTCGTAATAGACCTGTGTAACACAAGTGTAAACATTTTTTAAACTCTCTTCAAAAGAAGAACGCCCTTCGCCAGTCATGCGCACGAGGTTCTCCATCTTTGTCTTGTGTTTTGAATTCAATCAGCATATCGTTTAGTGCTTTCTGATTTACATTCATGCATTCCAGGCCGTATGTGTGCTCATTTTAAACGGGCGAACAATCGCCTACAGTATCTTAAGAAACGAATCACATCGGTTTTACGATGACAATTGATGGTTAGGTCTCCACTGACCATTATTTTTCTTAAATGTTTACATATTTATTTGGGTAATACTGTATTTTTCCAGAAGTAATACTATGTTCTTCAGCTGTTTCAAGTCTTGTTTTCCATACTATGCGAAGAGACACTTAAAAACATTTCTCTTTGTTTGATAGAATGTCGAACATTTTGCATACCCAATATCTGTTGAATATATGATATTTAAAAAGAGACACGTTGAGTAAACGAATTTTGATTATACATATTAAGCTTCTAAGTTGCAACAATACTAAACTACTAACAATATTTAAAATGTTTAGATTGTTGAGTAAATTACAAGGCAGCCGTTTGTTGATCCAAAAAACGTGAATTACTTTTCTTAAGCTTACAACGAAATCGTCATCAAACATTCTGAGAATAGAAATTCATCAATTGACTATGGAGTGAAAATGTGAACGTTAAGAGTATTTAAAATTTAACCCATTTGACCATCTCGCTTTTACTTCGTAAGATAAAAGTATTGTAAATGCGAGAACGGAAAACATTTCGAAAGAAAAAGTCTTACTGTTGGGTCTTGGTAACAAAATAGTGGATAAATTTAATTTTGATAACATTACTTCGTACGTAAACTACTTCTTCTAACACAATGTGTATTCAGAATCATTATTTGTGCGTGCTTGATACCAAAAAATCGATTGACGGCAAAACGACTGTTCGTCTTTGGTCGACACTAGCGTCTAAACAGTTCAGCCAAATTTATCCAAAATTGATATTACTCAATCAATCAACTCGAGTCCACCTGAGTTTGAAACGGTTATTTTGATATTTAGGGGTAATTTACATGAAGCCTCAATATTTTAAAATATTTTCCCCTAAATGGCTCTATATTTTTATATTTAACTTTGTCCTCCAAATAGAGTAAAAAACGCTTAATGGTTTCACTTTCATTGAAATGACTGATTTAATGTGAATTGCAAAATCTCAAACTGTTTTCGGCGTCTTCCTGCAACTATAATATTGAAGATAGGATTTTTTCCTTAATAAAATCTATTCTTGGAGGACAGATCTTTAAATAAGGTCATGTACGATTTTTCGAAAATGAGTTGTTTTAGAGTACTTTTGCATGAAATATGGCAATTTTTTTTCAAAAACGGCTAAACATAAGTGTTTTAAATTTTCTTTTCATATCCATCAACAGACAGTAGCAGAATTCGTGATAGTCTCATTTCCAGCGAACGCTCTGTATTTTTTAAAATTGGGTAACTTTAATAATTGAAAGATACAGATAAATATAAGATAGAGATTATTGTCTTAACTTAAATCTATTTAAAAAAAATAGATCTTTAAAAAAGGTCTTGTGCAATTTAAAATAATGTGTATTTATGTGCTTGAAATTAACACAATTTATAAAAAACATTTTCTCCAAAACTGCTAAAAATATTTTCTTTAAATTTCGTCCACAGATAAAACGAGGTACGTTTAAAAGAATGGCATCACTCTCGTTTTCGTTAAACTCTGAATTATCAAAAAATTGCAATTTTACAAATAATGCGAGACAATATGTGCCGTTATAGCACCTGTAGTGTCTGACGCCTTCAGAAGAGGTCGTTCGGGTTCTCGGCGACGATTTGTTTACCAAAACGATTTAAATGCATCATGCACATCCGACGAAAATGTCCGTTGTCGGCCGACAAAAATTTCGCCTTAAGGCGGCTCAAAAAACCAAGCGACCGCCTCTTTCCTCTACCCACTCCAAGGCGAAACGCTTGCCCATCTTTCGCCTCCTCAAGCACCCGAGCAAAAACACAGCCACCCCTGACCACAGCCTCCTCAAACGCCGACGCTCAGTCCTCGGTCCCGGCCAAAGCCGCCTGTTGCATCACGAAACCGTATCGCAGCCTCCGCAGCCCCCTGCGAGGGGCTTGTCTGGACGCGGCCGACGTCGCACCCACCCCCCCGACTCCCTCCCTCCCTCCCTCCACCATCGCACACCCTCCCTCCGGCCATTCGGCCTGAGAGGAGCCTGCCTCAGCGGCATCCAGGAATCCGAAACCTCGCGCGTGGAATTCGAAAGGAGAGGAATAACGAGGGATGCGGGGTTCTAACGGTTCTTTTGTCCGTCGCTGGACCACGCCAAAAGAGCCCTTCGGACTGGAAGGAAAAAAAAGGAAATGATTCGATGCGACGGCAGGTGCGGGCAGATTTTGTAGCTGGGGAGAGGAGATGGGCTGAATCTGATATTTTTTTTCCAGTTCGAATAATAATAGGCACTCGTATTTCTTCAATTCATTGGAAATTCCAAACCCGAAAAGATGATTAATAATAATAATAATAATAATAATAATAATAAGAAGAAGAAGAAGAAGAAGAAGAAGAAGAAGAAGACGAAGAAGAAGAAGAAAAGGAAGAAGAAGAAGAATTGAATTGGTGGAGGTAAACAGTAATAATACTCGTACATTTTTGTAAGCTAGAGGAAAACAGTTAGATGCGTATGATCTATTTAAGGTTTAAAACCCGGTGGTAGTTTCTGTAAATATGGATTTTTTCATAATTTTTTTTTTTTACTTTCTGGAACTTCCCTAATACGTGTTAGTTCTATAAACACGTTTGTATAAAATCTTAATTTTTTTTTGTTGGTCGTTGGGGATTCTAATTTAATTATATTGGTTGTATTAAATAAGAATGATGATATCTGATATATTTTGTCACCCGACTGTTTTTAATTATATTTAATATTTTTCTCTGTTTTTTTTAATGTCGGTGGCTTGAATTGAGACATTATTGGAAATATTACCATAGACTTACACTGGAGTAAAATAGAGGTGGAGAAGTGTCCCGTTGTTAATGCATCTACTTGGGTGTGCCTTGCATGATAAGAAGCAAAGCACAGAAACGAACGAAAAGCAATAGAAGTAATTTGGAAGAGATTCGAAAGCAGTTTCATTATCATTAAGGCTGCTTCGTTCGTCCTCGAAGCACGCAAGATATTACTTTGGAGACGAAGAATGAAACGAAATGAGAGATAGTAGTGCGCGAAACAATTTTTTATAAAGTTTCAAGCGTAATATTTATTTTTTTAAATATTTAAGGTCGATCAACTGTAGGTCATTAGCGACCACTATTGCAGTAACGATTGGTAATGTAGGATGGAAACTTTATGATGATGACATTGGTGTGCGAAAGGAGAACCAATACAACATGCTGAGGCGGGACTGAATCGCGATCTTCGGTTGAGATTCAAACGCATTACTTGGCTTAGAGATTGGCACAGATGGCATTGTTATTTTCGTTCTGAAATCCAGAAAATCTAAGCGCATAGCGTTGGTGGTTATTGTTAATTCCTTCTAATCCAAGGCGAGATGGTGCTCATTGTAAGGAATGGAATTCACGAAAAATTATGAACTTGTTTTGACTGTTTGATCCAGTTAGGCAATATTTTAAATTATAGCAAAATTTGAACAATTGAATTCTGGCAAGTTACTACTTCTTCTGATTATTAAAATATTTTGAAATTATGAACTCTTTAAAAATATTCTGAACGAATACATCAAGGGAAACTTAATTATTCGTGTGACTAACTTATCGGAATGCATTAATTAACTCACATGAGAAATTATGCCAAGACTTGAATTAATCAAGATTTGAATTATCCAACATTAAATTAAACCGTTGAAAGCTTAAACTTTCCAATATTTGCGAATTATTCGCGGAAACGCACATTTAAGATGTTTAATAAATTTAATACGAACAAACACGATTACCAAGTAGTCAGTTGGTACTGCGAAGGACAGTCTCTACAAGGGAGCAAATTTCAGATGCTGTGAACGTGGTGCAGAGGGGGGCGAGCAGTCGGTAGCAGGGCGGCGCATTTTCAGGTAATGATTTCGAATTAACCATAATTGAAATAATTTCAACTTCGATTATGCAAAGCCTGTGAATAATTCAACATTTCAATTATCTGGGATGCGAACATCCAGTTTGTTAAATTAAGGGATCTAATGTGAAGGAACACGAGTTTAATCTCTTGGAAAGATGCTGTTGTACGACTGAGGGACTGACATTTACAGGAATCGGAACTGCCACACGGACGAGCGCGGTCTCGGCTAGGGCGTACACCCTTAGGATGAGTTTCGATATAAACCATATAATTCGAAACACTTTAACTTTCGGATTATGTGAGGGCTTGACAATCCAACATTTTGTATTATCCGGAATTCCTAACAATCTGTTGCCCAATAGTAAGATAATTGTTTTTTTTTTTTCGTAATGAGCAATAACAAGAGGTTCGTTCTGTGAACTCGGTGGAAGAAACTGCAAAGAGGAAGGAACAGGGGGACACGTTTTAGGATATAAAGAGTGCCTGAGCGGACGCGTGCGGTCCAGCGGGGGCGGCCACACTTGGGAATGACTTTGATTCAATCGATTATTCG
The DNA here is from genome assembly GCA_017312745.1 of Gryllus bimaculatus. NCBI lineage: Eukaryota > Metazoa > Arthropoda > Insecta > Orthoptera > Gryllidae > Gryllus > Gryllus bimaculatus. Next base: position 540,834 of record BOPP01000284.1, read on the forward strand.
AAATATTATGAGACTTCTAATATTGTGTGTTTAATTTAATATTTCGATTATCACGCTTTCTCCCTGCTAAATTCAAGTTGTTCAAATTAAGTATCTAAAGAGAACGAAAATGACTTAATATCTCTTGGGCCAGAAGCTGTGTGTTGAAGAACTCAGAAACACGCTTCATAGTCCAGCAACAGCCAGCGGACGAAGCTGGGCGGCGACCTTGGGAATGGCTGATTAAACCAGCAATTGAAACAGCATTCTTGGCTATTCGGGATGAGCGGTCTCGTCATGAACTGACGTTTCGGGTCATCTTTGCCTGTTCGCGTTTTTCAGAGCTATACTGTGGCTTTTTTTGGGGGGCGGGGGCAGCAGTACAATCAAAAGGCGACAGTAGATGGGCCGAACGTCAGTACAATTGAGAGATCGCGGCTCATCGGGATAAGCGCAAGAATGAAGTTGTTCCGGCGCGGAAACCTAAGAACCAGCAATGGAAAAATGATGAGAATCAGCATGTGAATTATCTTTACTATGTATAGTTTGTATATTGGCATTCTTAAAATCCAGTTGTTCAAATAAGAAGATATGCCAAAGGAAAATTGAGGTTCCGTTCTTGGACCGGCAAAGCTGCTAAAAGCTTAGAATTTGTTATTTAAGCTTGACGTAACTAAGTGTGCCATAAAGCTTAGGACGTTTGTACAAATGACTTGAATTAAAGCAATAATAGAAAAACCCCCGGACTGCCGAAATATCTGTGGTCTTAATTTAATATTTGCGTAATAATTTGCGATTCCTACCAACCATTGTACATAATAAATCACGGCCGAACGAAAGTGCATTTACTTGCTCGACCGATAGCACGTAGGGAGGCAATGCAAGAACAAGGCTTCAGATGCCGGAGCTGGCTGCGAGTGGGGGAGCGGACTGGCCGTGCGGCTACCGTTAGGAAATGATGTTAAATAATCATAAAATTCGAAATATATGTTTCGAATTATGGTGGGGCCTGAATCTATCCTCAGTTCAATAATGCGCAATTCCCCAGAAATAAAGTGTTTTGAAAGATAAGAACTTGTGGTGTACACTTCTCTTGTAATCAGAAACTGGCAGTAGCAAGCCCAAGAAGCCGATGGCTGCCTCTGCAGAGAACAGTCACGACGGGGTGGTCACTTAGGAAGATTTCGATTAAATTGAAAATCAATAATATTATTTCGAGAGGACTTTCAAATTATTAAAGTATGGAATTAAACAATACTTCGAATTATCCGCGATAAACCTTCTATTCGTAGTCTAATTAAGGTACGTAATGATTTCTCTGGGACCAGAAGCCTGGCTAGTGAATGTGACCTGCAAGGGAAGGCGTTTCAAATGAGTCAGGCTGTATTTGGCATACTTATTCTGAAAAATTTGGTAAGAAATACACAGAATAGTGATACAATTCTTAGCACGCTCGTACCCGATCTGGCTGGCAGCGCGGTCACGGCCGGGACGACGTCCCTTAGGAATGACTTCGAAATTAATACCTACAATTCGAAATATTCAGAGGACTTCGAATTATGCGGGTGGTCGAAGCAATCATACATTTAGAATTATCTTTAATTCCGACTAATGCAATAGAATATGTGTGTATTCTGTTGTAGCAGTAGCTGCGAAGCGTAATGCCGTGCATTCAGAACCGGGTCTGGCTGCCTAGCGTGCTAGGCGTGTCCAGCCATCCTTAGGAATGATTCGAATGTAAACCTACATTGAAATATGAGGAATTTCGAATTAATGCGGTTGGTCGAAGCAATCAAACATTCGAATTATCTTTAATTCGAACAATGCAAATAATCGAATATATGAGGTGATATTCTGTTGTAGCAGTGTGGAAGCGGTAATGCCGTGCTTCAGCAAGCCGAGCTGGCTGGCAGCGGCCGGGCCACCCTTAAGAGTGGCGAGCGTAGCCGACGACCGCCGCGGTAGCCGGGGTGGGGCGGGCGGAAGACATTACGCAAGTCCCATTCTCCCTCGCGTCGCCCAGCCCCCTCTTCAATCCACTGGCTGCGGTGGTCGGGAGGATAAGGGACACGGCGACACGTGGAAATCTGACCTCGAGCGCGGCATTCCGCTCCCCCCCCCTTCCCGCTCGCATATGGGTCACCCGGGAGGAATGTCGGACCTGGACTCTCACTCCACCCCCCTCCGCCCCTGACCCACAGCGACACGCTGCAGCTTGGGTGGCGGGGGAAAAAGCTCTGCCGCACGAGAAGCAACCTGCGACGGCGTTCAGTGTTCTAGATGGAGTTAGGCCATTCACAATGCAAACGTAGAACATAAGCATAGCGCATAGAATAAACATTTAATAAGTCGATAGACTGGAGTATTCACAATGCCTAAGCATAATCGTAAGCGCAAAATACTTTTTTTTCAAAGTTTCCCTCGCCAGTAAGCTGCGAGGCGGAGTTTATTTCCTTTGGTGGTAGATACATACGCGCTCTATGGCTTTATCGGCAAAAAGGGGGAGACTTACTAAACTTTTTCTAACTTAAACTATGATTAGCCGGCACTTTGGCGGTAACCTAAGATTACACAAGACATGATAATCTCTTCAGGTTAAAAGTTAATTTTCTTGGTATTTTTTTTTTCTTATTCAACAGATCGCACATTCACACTAAAGATTTACATGTTCACTGACATAGCGCACATTCATACGAAACTATATACATCTAAACACTCTTTAACCTATGTGCGCCAGCGGCCGCGTACTTTGCCCCAAGCGTTCCTTGGGGCTAGGACATATGCTTAGGCAAAATACGTTTCTATTGGTTGTAGAGAGACTTCCAGTTGGATTGTGAGAATCGATTTCAAGATTTGACTCTACTTTCCCACATGGCGTTAATTTCTTCTATCTGCTTTGGACAATTTGTTTCTCGATTTTTGAATATCGTTCTGTGAGTTGGGTTTCATTCTAATGTCTTCTAAGCATAAGCAAGAAGTTGAAGCTTGTAAGCTTTAAGTGTTTTAAAGTGTTTATGCTTATGGAACGTATTTGTGAATGAATTCCGTACGACGAAAGTCCCCACTTATTTATGTTTAACGCCAGTGCTTATAGTTATGTTTGCCTATGTGAGTAGGGCTTTAGCCAGTGAATAGTGAATTTTCCAAGTTCTCACAGTATCGTCGCTGGTGAGCGTGGCAGTTTATTTATTTTTTTGGGCAGTACATCTGTGCGCGCCCGGCGCCCCACTGTGACTTTTGCGGCAAAGGGTGGGAGTCCTTATAATCCAGCTAAAGTAATCTTACGAATTAACTTATAGCTTTGCATGTTTAAACTAATGCTCTTTCGCCAGGATAGGCGCTTTGGCGTTTACTTATGTCTAGAAAAATGTTTAATATAAATAAACACTTTTTAGTTTTAAGCTTTTTTCTTCTTTTAATTCTATTTTACTCCGATTCTCGCATTTGATTTGTATGCTATTTCAATTGATATCCATTATCTCATTACGCATGATACTACAGACTATATTTTACACGGATAAAACAGTGTTTTTTAAAAGTGTAGTGCAGTAAAGTGGCAATTAGGAATGAATGAATGGTTGTGTAATGTAATGAAACAAGTATGAAGTTGGGGTGAATGTAGTGACAGACAAATCGCACATACAATAAGGAAATAATTTTTTCTAGTGAATTAGATAAAAACTCATCTTGAGGTAAGTTATAATGACAAAATCAGGTTAATATTGACTTACGGATTACAATATTAAACTTACTATAAGAGAAAGCTCTCTCTAAGCTGCTTAAGCCGCAGGCAAGAGCTTACATGTACTTAGTAAAGGGGGTAATGGTGGAAGGAAAAAATTACAGCTGTAAGGCTCATCACAAAGAAATGTAAATCATAAATGATAACCAGGACTGATTCTGAGATCTAAATTAAGTCTTTTAAGAAATGATCAATTAAATAATTTGGAAAAATAAAGAAGATAATGCCTAACAGACCAAAATAAGAGGAAAATACTCTATTTTTTTTAATACTGAAAAAATGTGTATAAAATATTTATTTATGTCTACAAATGTTTACATTTTAAATAACATTTTAATTTATTTAGATTATAATTGATATAAAGCTTTATTTTAGGAGGAAATATAATCCT
>BOPP01000284.1:544970-557257 GCA_017312745.1 Gryllus bimaculatus
TGAAGCACGCCAAGATATACTTTCGGAGACGAAGACGAAACGAAATGAGAGATAGTACGTGCGCGAAAACAATTTTTATAAATTTCAAGCGTAATGTTATTTTTTTTTAATATTTAAGGTCGCATCAACTGCTAGGTCATTAGCAACCACTATTGCATATAACGTTATGGTAACTGTGAGGATGATGATGTGATGATGACAGGGGGTGTGAAAAGACGAACACAATACAACCATGCCTGAGGCGGGACTCGAATCCGCGATCCATCGGTTCGAGATCACGACGGCATTACTGCCTTAGCGATCTCGGCCACCAGATCGGCATTGTTATTTTCGTAATCGAAATCCGAGAAAATTCTACGCATGCGTTGTGGTTTGTTAATTCCCCTTCCCTAATTTCCAAGGCGAGATGGTGCTCAATTGTAAGGAATGGAATCACGAAAAATTATGAACTCTGTTGACTGTCCTTGATTCCAGTTATGCAATATTTTAAATTATATAAAATTTGAACAATTGAATTCTGCAAGCTAACTAATTCTTCTGATTATAAAATATTTTGAATTATTGAACTCTTTAAATATTCTGACACCGAAATACGCATCAACGGAAACTTAATTATCGGTGACTAAATTATCGGGAACTGCATTAATTAACCACATGAGAAAATTATCCAAGACTTCGAATTATTCAAGATTTTGAATTATCCAACCTTCAAATTAAACCGGTTGAAGCTTAAACTTTCCAACATTTCGAATTATTCGCGAATACGCACAATTAAGATGTTCAAATAAATCTCTAATACCGAACAAACACGAGTTCACCAGTAGTCACTTGGTCTACTGCGAAGCGACAGTCCTACAGGGAGCACATTTCAGATGCTGGAACTGGCTGCACAGGGGGGCGAGCACGTCGTAGCCAGGGCGGCCACCTCTTAAGAATGATTTCGAATTAAACCATAATTCGAAATATCAGACTTCGGATTATGCAAAGCCTTGAATAATCCAACATTTCAAATTATCTGGGATTCCGAACAATCCAGTTGTTAAATTAAGGATCTAATGTCGAAGGAACACGAGTTTAATCTCTTGGAACAGATGCTGTGTACGACCTGCAGGGACCACATTACAGAACTCGGAACTGCCTCCACAGCGGACGAGCGCGTCTCGGCTAGGGCGACCACTCCTTAGGACTGATTTCGAATAAAACCAATAATTCGAAACACCAGACTTCGAATTATGTGAGGCCTTGAACAATCCAACATTTTGTATTATCCGGAATTCCTACAATCCTGTTGCCCCAATAGTAAGTATTTTCGTAATGATGAACTAACAAGAGGTTCGTTCTCAAACTCGTGGACCAGAAACTGCAAAGAGAAGGAACAGGAGGGAACACGTTTTAGATAAAAGAGCTGCCTAGCGGACGTGTGCGTCCCAGCCGGGGCGGCCACACCTTGGGAATGACTTTGAATTCAACCGATTATTCGAAATATATGAGACTTCTAATTATTGTGTGTCTTAAATTTAATATTTCGAATTATCCGCTTCTCCTGCTAAATCAATTGTTCAAATAAGTATCTAAAGACGAACGAAAATGACTTTACCCTCTTGGGCCAGAAGCTGTGTATTGAAGAACCTCCAAGAAACACGCTTCATACGCCAGAACAGCCCAGCGGACGAGCTGGGGAGGCCGACCCTTGGGAATGGCTGAATTAAACCAGCAATTCGAAACAGCATTCTTGGCTATCCGGGATGAGCCGCGTCTCGGTCAATTGAACTGACGTTTCGGTCATCTTGCTGTCGCCTTTTTCAGAGCTATACTGCTGCTTTTTTTTGGGGGGCGGGGCAGCAGTAAAATTCGGAAGAAGGCGACAGAAAGATGGCCGAAACGTCAGTACAATTGACCGAGACGCGGCTCATCCCGGATAGCCAAGAATGAATTGTCTCTGGCCGCGGAAACCTAAGAATCCAGCAATTGGAAAAATGATAAATCAGATGTCGAATTATTCTTTAACTATCCTATATTTTGTATTATTGGCGATTCTAAACAATCCAGTTGTTCAAATAAGAACATAATGCCGAAAGAACATGAGGTTACTTCCTTGGACCGCAGCTGCAAAGCTTAGAACCTTTGTTACTTTAAGCCTTACGTAACCTAAGTTACTGCAAAGCTTAGGACGTTTGTACAAATGACTTCGAATTAAAGCAATAATACGAAAAACCCGAGACTCCGAAATATTCTGTGTCTTCAATTTAATATTTCGAATTATTCGCGATTCCTACCAACCAGTTGTACAAATAAGTATCTACCACCGAACAAAAGTGCCCTTACTCTCTTCGACCGTAGCAGCGTAGCGGAGGACATGCAAGAACAACGCTTCAGATGCCGGAGCTGGCTGCCGAGTGGGGGAGCGCGACCTGGCCGCTGCGGCTACCCGTTAGGAATGATGTTAAATTAATCAAAAAATTCGAAATATCCAAGTCTTCGATTTATGCGTGGCCTTGAACTATCCTACACTTCAAATAATGCGCAATTCCCAAAAATCAAGTGTTTGAAAGAAAGAACTTGTGTGTACACCTCTCTTGTAATCAGAACTGGCAGTAAGCAAGCCCAAGAAGCCGGAACTGGCTGCCCTGCAGAGAAACACGTCACGACCGGGGTGGTCACCCCTTAGGAATGACTTCGAATTAAATTGAAAATTCAAAATATCTTTCAGAGAGACTTCAAATTATTAAAGTCATGAATTAAACAATACTTCGAATTATCCGCGATTCCTTCTATTCAGTAGTCTAATTAAGTACCTAATGATCTCTGGGACCAGAAGCTGGCTAGTGAAGGACCTGCAGGGAACGCGTTTCAAATGAGTCAGGCTGTATTTGGCACTTATTCTGAAAAATTTGGTAAGAACATACACAGAAAAGTGAATAATAATCTTAGCACGCTTCAGAACCCGGATCTGGCTGGCCAGCGCGTCCCGGCCGGGACGACCGTCCCTTAGGAATGACTTCGAATTAAACCTACAATTCGAAATATCAGAGACTTCGAATTATGCGGGTGGTCGAACAATCAAACATTTCGAATTATCTTTAATTCCGAACAATGCAAATAACGAATATGTGTGTATTCTGTTGTAGCAGTAGCTGCGAAGCGAATGCCGTGCTTCAGAACCCGGGTCTGGCTGCCCAGCGTGCCTAGGCCGTATCCGCCATCCCTTAGGAATGACTTCGAATTAAACCTATAATTCAAAATATTAGAGACTTCGAATTACGCGGGTGGTCGAACAATCAAACATTTCGAATTATCTTCAATTCCGAACAATGCAAATAACGAACATGAGTGTAGTTCTTTCTTGTAGCAGTAGCATCGAAGCGAATGCCGTGCTTCAGAAGCCGGAGCTGGCTGGCCAGCGGCCAGGCCACCTTACGAGGCCGAGCGTAGCGACGACCGCCGCCGGTCGCCGGGGGGCGGGCGAAGCCATCACGCAATCGCCACATCTCTCCCTCGCGTCGCCCGCGCGCCCCGCCCCCCCTCTTCCATCCCCTTGGCGCGGGAGGATAACGGGACGCGGCGACCACCGCTGGAAATCTGACCTCGAGCGCGGCCATCTCCGCCTCCCCCCCCCTTCCCCGCTCGCAAGGGTCACCCGAGGAATGTCCCGCGACCTGGACTCCACTCACCCCCCCCCTCGCCCCCTGACACACCAACGCGACCACGCTGCAGCGCTTGGGGTGGCGGGGAAAAAAAGCTCTCTGCACGAGAAGCACCTGCGACCGACGTCCGTGTTCTAGGATTCGAAGTTCAGGACCATTCGCAATGCAAACGTAAACATAAGCATAGCGCATAGACATAAACATTAACATAAGCGATAGACTGGAGTATTCACAATGCCTAACATAAACGTAAGCAAAATAAGTTTTATATTGGTTGTGAGTCTTTCTGGTTGGATGTGAGAATCGATTTCAAGATATCGAATCTGTCTACGTCCCATATGGCGTTAGGTTTTCTATTCACTTCACTCCAATTTCGATTCTCGATTTTGAGTTACCTTTCTGTGATTGGTTCATTTCTTATGTCTTCCGTAAGGATAAGCACAGAAGCTTGCAATCTTTTAAGTTAACGTCTTACGTGTTATGATTATGCGAACGCATTGTGAATGAGTCCGGTTATGGACGAAGTCCTAACTTTTATGTTAACGCCATGATTATTTTTACTTTTGCATTGTGAATGGGCCTTTAGTCAGTGCCGTAGCGAATTTTTCAAGTTCCCCCACCAGTATCCCTGGCGAGGTGGTAGTTTCATTTCTTATGTATTCCGTAAGCATAAGCACAGAAGCGTTAAGCTTGCAAGCTTTTAAGTTTACGTCTTACTTGTTATGCTTATGCTTATGTTAACCTTTTTGAGGGCAGTACAATCTGCGCACGCACCCCCTCTTGACTTTTGCGGCAGAAGGGGGGGAGCACTTATAATCTAGCTATGGCTAATCTTACAACTAACCTACAGCTAGCATGTCTTAATTTGCAGAATGGCATCTTTGCAGAATGGCGCTTTGGCCGTTTCCTTAGGTCTAGAAAAAATGTTGAACTTATAAATAACGCGTTTTAGTTTGAACTTTTTTTATTTTTAATTTCATTTAAACTCCGATTCTCGCACTGATTTATTCTATTTACACTGATCTCACATTACATTTATTCACTCATTTGTACTACACTATATTTACACCGTGGCGAACAGTGCTTTTTTAAAGTGTAGTGCAGTGAAGTGCGAATGAATGGGATGAATGAATAGCTGTGTATGTAATGAAACAAGTATGAATGACGAGTGAATTTAGTGAAAACAAATCTCACATATATAATAAGAACAGTTTCTCTAGTTAATTACTTAAAAACTCATCTTAGTGTAAGTTATAAATGACAAAGTGCAGGTAATTTGACGTACGGATTACAATATTAAACTTAGCTATAAGACAAAGCCCCTCCTCTGGCTGCTTAAGCCGCAAGGCAGCAGCTTAATGCACTAATCAAAAGGGGGTAACTGTGGAAGGGACAAAAAATCTAAAGGAGTAAGGCTCATTCACAAAGCAAATAAAACATAAACATAACCAGGGTTCGGATTCTGAGGACCTAAAAATTCTTTAAAAATGACCAATTAAATAATTTAAAAATAAGAAATGACCTAAAAAACTTAAAAGTAAAAAGAAAATAACCTCATTTTTTTAAAAAAATTCTGAAAAATGTGTATGTAAATATTTACTTATGCAATAAATTTTACAAGTTTAAATAACATTTATTTATGTAAAATTATATTAATATAGCCTATTTTAGGAGGAAATATAATCCTTAGATCCGATCTTCCAACCGTCGGAAACACGGAGAACACAATACACGGAAAGGGGCAATGTGTAACAATAATAAATGTGTAGCAATGACGACAAGGTCCCAAAAATGACCTAAAAATTGAAAAATGACCCAGTGACTATACATTTATATCACCTATATGTTATGATAAATATTAATTCACAAGTTAGCTACATATACAGAGCACCAATGAAAATATGACATGTCATCAGAATTCGATCCTTGAGCATAAGGCATATGCATCAACTTTAACGCGATACGCGATAGACTGAAATAATCACTACATCTAACTAAATAAGTTACAAATATAAGTTATTTAAGTTAAGTTACTTAAGTTATAACTACATAAGTTAACAAAATACACGTGAAAAAGTTAATAAACTGGACTATGTAAACATCAACAATAAATTAATTTTAAAAAAAGGTCGAATTTTAATGGGGATTCGACATCGTCAACATAACGTCGATGCTTGTAAGTATCGATATTTAAAATTAAAACATCGATGTTAACAATACATCGTCCAAAATGCAACGATTGTTTTAAACATTGACGTTTCAAGACTGGTTTAGTAACCTTCAACACTTCGCAAGAGACATAATTTAATTCGATAGTGATCGCGTTTATTAATGTACAATTAAGATTTAACTGGCTAAACGAGTTGAAGATAACAATTAACGAAACTAAGCCTAAAAGCCTGAACGCCCACGGTCATCTCAAGAGGTTAGAGATTCCTCAATTTGCCGTAGAACGTACAACTTACCGCTGTAGAAAGTAAGGTCGCACACATTACGTCGCAGTAACAGAGTGGTATCAGTTATTTCATGTATTAATTTTCACAAAACTGTAGTTACGGAATTTTTCATTAAAATAAGCCGAAACTAAAGAGCACCGCTCACAAAACATCAATACTAGAAACAAATATAAATCGAAATTTCTATAAAAATATCCATGTTTGGAAAAATTGACAGATAACGTCGCATCCCTCTGTTTGAAACCGGAAGTGGTGGAATTCGAATTTCGTGAAAGTAAAGGCATTCGCCGGTTAGAGAGTTAATGCTCGCCCAACCCTAAACAGCTGATGTGCTTAGTTCTCCGAATGGTTGCTTCCTTTCATGTGTCCTAAAGACCTACATGCAGTGAGTAAAGGCGGCTCCACACATTCGGCAATCGCCGTGCAGCGAGCTACTGCTCGCATAATCCCGAACAGCGGATGTGTTCCCAAATTCTCGCTCTTTTTGATGTGTCCTGAAGACCTACACGCAATTGCTAAGGCGGGCACCTAATGTGCGTCACTCGGCAAATAGCAAGCAACTCATCCACACTTAAAGGGATTTAGCGAGCGGTACTCGCTACACTCCCATTTCCGAAGGGGTAGAGCCGCATTTGAATACGTACGCCCATAAACGGGTTAGAAATTGAAAGGCCATCGAAATTTTAGAGACAGGCTTGTGTTGAATGTACAAAGTAATGTTCAAAATACAACTAGTTGAAAAACCAAGTAAAGAAATAATGGTCAGAATATTAAAAGAAAATAAACTGGTTGCAGTAATAAGGAAAAGAAGTGGAATTTGCTGATGGATATTTTGTGCTGAATCCGAAACAAAACATTGATAAAATAAAAAAAAAGACCAGAAAAGTGGAAGGGGAAGAAGGATGGGAATACTTGATATGGGATATGGAAGAAGTTATAAAAATGAGATAAGCTCAGGATAAAGAATTATGAACAACGTATAAGATAGTATGTTGTACAGCCAAGAAAACTGTCGTTAGGCAGGTCTACTGAAATGAAGATGAACGAAGTAGAAGAATACGCCAAAAAGGGAAGAAAGAAAACAGCTTAGTTTGTTATTTAGCACTGTATGTTATAAGATGTTGAAATAAATGGAACTTTATTTCAACATCTTAAAACCTATTATGCGAGAAAATTTATTATGGATGAAAATTGCACAGATGTTTTCGCATTTATATATTCGCTCTATTCTTTTGAATACTTCATGCGCATAATTTACATAAAGCAATTTAAAGTAAAATAAAATGTGTGAAAAATGTAAAATGCGACAAATCGACAATTAATCAATTGGGTTAGAGCCAGAGAATGTTCCAAAATGATAGTCTATATACGTAGATAGTTCAAGGCGTGGTAGCTGCGTTGTACTGAGCTTCATGATTATCTCATTTTATTATTATTATATTGTCTGACAAAGAAAATATACACTGAAATATCTCGTGATTCGCAAATTTAAAACAATATTTTTGTAACCTACAAAAAAACTTTTTAAATAATAATACATAACGCTAGTGTGATGCTGGATAAAATAATGTGATACTGGCAATGAATTCAACTCTAGCAATTTTTTTTTCATTCACCATACCTGTAAACTGGTTTGAAGTTAGTTTCATTATAAATATTCTAAGCTACAATTACATTCTGGGAACCGGCATTACATATGTGTAAATCGCTGTATATTTCAACAGGTGCAGTGATACAGGTTTCGAAAAAACAAGTCGACCTAGTAGCGTGTCAGCGGCTTTACAAAGAAAGAAAAATACTCGTATAATTACTAACTCACCTGCATTTAGAAAAATATTTCCTGAAACATAAAATCATCCTTTGAAGCGTCAACACCCAAAAAATCTATAACCAATTTTCATATTCAACAAAATATATTTCCGTGCAACTATAGAGTTTATTACATGTTGTTTGCATATTATTATTAAAGAATTTACATTAAATGTGTACTGGCGTAGCACAGATATGAGTCAATGGATGAGAAAGGATGGTTATGAACGGGTATATGATGAGATGAGATGGGTGTCGAACTCATGATATTTCGACCAAAGGCAGTTTATAACATCTAAGGAACTTTGGTGGTCTCCTTCAAGTATGCCAAAGAAGTCAACAATAAGTATCAGAGCCCTTGCTGTTACATCTCACAAGAGGAACAAGCGTAGAAAGCTAACACCAGAAAAGTATAACTCATATACACTACACAGAAAATCGACTCCCTCCGAAGTATTGTTTGATGTCACTCAGCACTTCTTCTTTAAGACCAATGAAGGACCAAAAAAATGAGGGAGGTTGATAAATTCTGATGGAATACAATCACTATAAAACAGTTAAATATCGTTGTTGAAAATGTAATTGACAAATTTGATGTTTACCAAAATGTGGACATGATCTGATGGACTATAGCAGGAAAACCTACTATCCGTCATAATTAAAACTGATTGGACCACATATCATTAAATTGCTGTTTTTTTTGTGTAGGATCACGTTTCATACGGTTGCTTGACATTGCGTTTATATACACTAATCTTCACAATTTCGACCAATATTCAAACTTAAAAAAACTTGGTACCTTTATTTCGTTAATTATAATCTCCTACTCAAACACGCTCGCTAGCGATGAACAAAGAAACATCGAATTCATTCAATAGACCTATCGGCACCTACTCACCCAATTTTCATCATCTTACACTTCCACCAAAACGTAATGTACAAACGATGCGTTGAACAAACAACAGCAGATAAGCGTTCATGATATTAATTTTAAGATATTATTACTTTTTATTGTTTGTACTATAAAACCGGTTAATACCAGCGAGCAATAGCATATCTTGGGTCATTGTCTTTCATTTAAAGTCAAAATCAAACAATTTAGTTCAGTAAAGCTCAAGTTCCTTTCTAAATAAAAAGTCTTTGTGTTTTGTATAAAGACAAATAAACAATAATAATTAAATAACAAATAGTTCTATAATAATTTATGTATAGTAATAAGTAAATAAAGAATAAGTGAAAAATATAAATAATAATCAGAAAGTAGTTTGCTTCCTTTCTGAAACCATTCTCGGCCGTTCCGTCAGGAAGGCATCAGCGGCAACGGAGTCCTACCCTAGGCGAGTTTTCCAAATGTCAGGGTGATTTCCACAGGAAGGCCGCGGGAAATCCTATTTCACCTTCCCCGGCACTGACTCCTGTGGGCAACGTGTCGCCAGCACAGCGGTGGAGCATCAAAACGAAGTTGTGGCTCCTTTCGTTGACCTTTCGGTCGACGACAAACTCATCTCCCCATACGAGTTTTTTTTGCAATTTTTTAATATTTTTCCTCCGCCAGTGCCCCTGGCGAGGCGGTCATTTTTTACCAGGAGGGATAGGTTGAATCCTAGACTGAGCTATAAGGCTGAATGTGAATTATTTATTTATTTAACAGGTATAACATTCTTTCACAACTTCCTGTGCTTCAGATCTCTTACTATTTCCTATTTATTTTCTTCTTCCAAGTATACCTATCTGCACAATATGCTTCATTTAAAAATTTTGTGCTTATAATTTGGAAAATTCCTTTTATCCAAGAATATTTAGGACATTCTCTTGATTTTTTACTGATAGGAAAACATTCTAAAATATGTTTTGCAATCCGTTATTCGCCCATTCTTTTGACATGTCCAAACCACTGAATGGGTTTCACCAACATTTAATTTACGTTTGTTTTCTGGTTTTACGTGTTTTCGAAAGGCTTTTATGCATCATCCTGCCAAATATTGTTAAAAAAATAAAAGAAAGCGTTTCTCTTGAGAAAACAGTATTCGAAATCCCTTGAATCCTAGCTTGAACTACTCGTATATGTCTGATTGTAAAACGTGCCCGTCTTGAAAAATTGTGTTTCAAGGAGATATGTCATTGGATATAAGGTCTTCTGATGTGCTTTCTTTCTTGGACCCCCAAAGACACATGACGGAAATTATTATGTGTGATTTACCGTTCCCCCCCCCCCGTGTTAGTCTTGTGAAATGTTGATAATTTTCTGGCGATATAAAAATGTTCATCACTGCATTCACTAATAAATTAACGTCTCCACAAAAAAAAAAAAAAAGTTTGAATGAAAACTGCGATTATATCACGTGATTTACTTTAAAGAAAAGTCGTTTCAAAAAGTTATATCGATTTATTTCAGTACAATTTTTACCTATCCATTAGAATAGGAAAGTGAAAACAAGTCAAATTAATTAAATTAAGACAATAGCGAATTAATTATTCAAGCGTTTTCAAAACAATGAAATAGAAGACTCTTTTTATTTGAGCTCGCGGATATTGCAAAGAGATTCGAGGGATTACTCTTCAAAATTATTCCACAGTACAACTCGACACCATGAAATTCATGAAACCTTAAGACGCTTAAACAGTGAAACGCTTAAAACCTTGAAATGCACAAAACCTTGAAGTGTGTGACACCTTTTGATACTTGACAGCTTCCAAATACTTGAGACGAACGTGCGTCTAGAAGCTCTGAGGACCCGATTAGGGGCAATAAGCACAGAGTTGGTGGCGGCAAACAACACAATACAAGGAAAAAGTGAACATAAGTTAAATCAATTAAATTAAGACAATAGCGCAATATTCAAGGGTTTTCAACACAGTGAAATAGAAGAAGGTCTAAGTGTGAGCATGTGCAGATTGTAAAGAGATTTGAGAGATCATGTTCCGAAATTATTCCACTGTTATCATTCGACACTTTAAAATGCATGTAAACTTGAATCGCTTGAAACATTGAAATGCCTAAAGCTATGAAACGTCTGAAAAACTGAAACCCTTAAAACACTGAAATTGTAGAAAATTTGAAATACCAAAAACCTTGAAGTGTTTGACGCCTTTATAAACTTTTTAACTCCTCTTAAAATGCTTGGAACGAACGTGTCTTTCTGGCAGCTTCGTGGGCCCGAGAAGGTACGATGAAGGTGAAGGTGAATGCGACTGAAAACAACACAACAAAATTGGGAAGAGTAAATAAGTTAAATTATAGGAAGGCAATGGCGTAATATTCAATCGTTTTCAAGACCTCGAAATAGAAGCAAGTATGCTTTTTAGCATACGAAATTTACGACACTATGATATGCATGAAAGATTGAAACGCTCCAAATATTGAAATACTGAAACGTTTGAAATATTGAAACACTGAAATGCCAGAAACCATGAAATGCCCAAAACCTTGAAGAGGTGCGGCCGTCATAATGTTGACTTCTCTCCAAATGCTCATAGTTAAAACGTCGAGAAGCTCCGAGAATCCGAGTGGGGCGATGAAAAGGGTGGTGACGGAAGAAAGCAACTCAATACAATAGGAAGGTGAATATAAGTAAAATTAAGACAGTAGAGTAATAATATTCAAGCGTTTTCAGGACCGCGCAATAAAAGAAAGTGTCTGTTTGAGCATGCGCTGATAGCAAAGAGATTTGAGAAATTCCCATCCAAAATTATTTCACTGTAATGCTCAAAACCATGAAATGCATAAAATCATGAAACGCTTGAAACATTAAAACGCTCGACATACTGAAACGCTTGAAACAATGAAGTACTTGAAAGATGAAACTATAGAAACATCGAAACGTTCGAAACACTGAAACTTGATATATGAAACGTTATATATTGAAACACTGATGTGCATGAAAAGCACAAGAGCTGAATTTACAACTTCTCTAGAATAGAGGTATTGCGGTGAGTTTTCGTTGGCATTTCCAATGAAATAATTATATGCGTCGTCATTGCCAACAGTATTATGTATTAAAATAGCAGCTTTCGATCATCAGTTTTCTAGTTCAAGAAGAAGAAAAAAAACGTTAAAACATGGATATTTTTTTGATTTAACAACAAAATTATAAGAAAAGATGACTAATAATTTACAATTTTACATTAATTAAAAAAATTAAATTATTAGTAACATTTTATTATAATTTTGTTGTTAAATAAAAAAATCACGTTTTAATTTTTTTTCTTCTTCTTGTACTAGAAAACTGATTATGATTGCTAAGCCATCGAAAGCTGCTATTCTAATGAATAATATTTTTGGCAATGACGAGGCATATAATTGAAGTCGAAGGCTTCCGCGGCCAGAGTCATGTGGGTGATCTGGGCTCTCCGGGTGACGCCGCGTCGAAGGCTGAGT
>BOPP01000284.1:573071-587418 GCA_017312745.1 Gryllus bimaculatus
TTTGGCGATGAAGAATTCTTGAAGACCACAGATTCCACCTTTTGAAATTAAGATGAATTCCTAGGCATATATACTAATAATAAAGGTGTCTCTTGTTTCCCCGCACATGCCTGGCACACCACACGGCATATCGCCAAGTTTCTGTTCTTGGACCACGTGCTTCGCCCGCAAAACAGTAAAGAGGAGAAGGAAAGAAAAACCGGTGTAGAGTGTTATAGAAACGTTTGTATGTGTCGCATCCTGTGAAAAACCCGGCACGCGGAAAACCGGGCGACGCGTTCCTGGGCGCCGGGGGTCACAGAGAGTATTTAGAATGATGCCGCGTATGCAAATAAAGCAGTGGGACGTCTTTTTTTTAATAAGTTTTCATTTCAATAGAAGCTACGCCGTTTTTATGAAAGTTAATACCAATTATTTCCAGTACGAACCGATTAATTCTTGAGAGGCAGTGTAATATATCTGAATATTTCGGTTAAGCGTGTGAAAGATATGTCTCGTGTGTCAATAATACTTTAATCTTCAGTAACTTGCTTATAATAAATTTTAAAATGTTTTTCGTCTCAACGAAATACAGACAGGTGTAATACATAAGCTTGATTTTTTTAAACATTAATATGAGTTTAAAATTTTAGTTAATTTGTTTCAATAATAAACTGCTAATTTTTATATGAAAAACATTTATATGTTTTCGTGTCATTTAATAGTTGGTTAATGTTGTGTCGAAATATTTTCACGACGATAATACTTGCCTTACAACATGTAAGCGGCCAGTAAATAAATATGACAGCAGATGCTGAATCATGACACCAGGAATCTCTGCACTATTATTATTATTGATTATTGATTATTATTATTATTTACTATTACTGATGAGTCAAAGGAATTTACAAGAAAGTTCACGGTTTGCGCTGTGAATTCGACCCACTGCTGAGATCGCTGCAGGGACCCGCGGCACCCGGGCAGCCGTGACCTTGACACCTTGCAACAGGCGCGTTCCTGTAATCTGCCCACGCGGAACCCCTTCATTCCCCCTTCCACTCCCGCAACCCGCTCCGTTTACCGGAACCGCAGCTTACGTGCGAGTGGCGGTCTTGTTGCTTGTTGCTCGGCTGGGCGACAGGGTGTTTGTGGTCAGTATTTGCTTCGAAGCGTCGTAGGGCAGGTGCTAGGCAAGCCACGCTCTTCGAGCCACGAGAGCTCGCCGCTGCCTTGCGTCAACTCGTGAACACGAGAGGGTAAGAGGAAAATGAAGGTGCTGAAAAGTTTTACGAGTAGGAAATCTGCGCATAACGAGATCATAGCGTTAATTACGCATTTCTTAAGATATATGACGAATAACAGATAGAGAGACCACAAAGGACAGAGGAGCACTACACTGTGTCAAGGCCCTCCTCCCCAGAATAGTGGCATACTCAGTACAAAACCGGGGACAAAAGCTCAAGGGTCTTGTGAGCTTCCTCCATTGGAGCGATTGCGTGGAGTGGCCTGTGAACTTATGACGCTGCCAACTGCCACGAACCCGCCCTGTCTATCCTTGGGTCGAGTTCCGAAAACCGCTCAGGCCCTATAGACTAGCAGATGAAGGGGCTACCAGTCCATATCTTTTCTTGCGCTCCTTGCTAATATAGGCTGAAATTGTAAGAATGAGGAAAACGTGTCCATTTTGAGTTACATGTGTTATTCAATTATTCGTAAGATAAATACGAATCCATCACTAAGAACACAGTCTTGGTGCACTACCTTTGCAGTAATGCAACGATAGATCGACCTAGACTGTTGACGATCCCGCGAATCCTACGAGCAATCCAGAGGTCTCAACGCGACGTTATAAGAAATAATGTGGTCGTTAAAACAGCAGCAGTTCGTATAATTTAGCGTTCCTGTAAGAAGTGATGCAGTAATGCGGGCGCCACTCGTTAATGGTTTTCCGACCTAAGTTAAAAATAAGATGGCCGAGTGTATCTTTATATGCCCTGGCGGAAAAATTCCGTTTGTGTACTTGAGGCTCTTTTCATCCGATTAGACACTCGGCATGGCATTTAATATGGGTATTGTCGAGTGTATTTGCTGGATTCGTTATCCTTACTACATTTATCCTAATCTATCTGACGGAACTTATCTCTTGCCCAGAGGTTATCGTTTTTATGAACTTTATCGTGTAGCTGTTGCATCGTCGACCTTGCTAATCAACTGTGAACTTCTAGTGAAACGATTTCATGATGAACCGCTTTTGAGATTGGTAACCAACCCAAATCAAAACTAGGACCCGTTTCATTAATTTCTTCCATCTCAGTGCAATTTAAGTTTCAAATTATTATATTTAAGCTACTAACCTTCCACTAAGCGATCTCTTCTTGTATAGCGCTATATCTATCAAAATAGAATAATTGAAATTAATAGTACATGCAGTGGTAAAATTCTATAGAATGTATTTTAATGAAATTAGATCAAACCTTTTGATCACCAGATAACTAAATTGTTCAGCCCTATCTGCTATCCTACTCTATAGGAAAAGATTTTTGTAAAAGTGTGTTACCGAATTTGGAGTACTGTGTAAAACTAAAATTAGCAAACATAATCAGTGATTTTTATCCGGAGAAGTGGCTACTGTTCCTGTATCCATATTTCGCTTTATGTCTTTCATTAGCCAAAATGTATCTGGTTTTTATCTCCTTGGTAACATTATCATCGCCCATCACTGCAATGTTCTCTTACTTATAGTGCTCAGTTGGTTATTCATCCATACAGTATGCCTGGGCGCGGTGCAATCTATTCCTCTAAGAGTCGAAGAAATGTCGCGCATCGGAGTTATTCTCCCTCTGCGTTCGTTTCGCCCTCGTTATTTCGTTTGTGACCAGAGCGAGAAAACTGAGGGGCTGGAGAAGAGGGCGATGAGAGCGGACGTCTCAAACAAGGGACTGCGAGTAGCGCCCAACCTTGTCTAGGATTGATTGAGTGCCCTGATCCTAGTCAAGCGATGGCTTATCATCCCGCATTCGCCCGGTCCCCGTTAGTGGTACGTCCCCACCGATGCTTCTTTGTGAGGATTGAGCGTGCTTCCTGACCCCATCGGCGCGGAACGCTTGGACCCTGGACTTGTCTGAAACTATGATGGCTGTAGATTGATGAATCTTAACGATCAAGAGAGCTGGGCCTTAGAGATCATGGGATTAAGTCCGTCTAATAGTTCAGATGTGGAACTGTAATTTTGAGTAAAGCAGTAGAAGCTAACGAACCTGAACCAAAACCGCTCTCCAAAGCAATTACACGAGAACGTGTGGTAGTCGAGTTCTCAAGCGAAAGACCCAGGCCTAAACCCCTAAGTCTGCGCCTTAATTAAACCCTCAACAAACGCATAAATTTGTGAGCTCTATGAACCCGTTTCTAGAATCCCAGACAGTGCTATTTCTTAAAACACAAGACATCTGCCCAGTCCACCGACCTGCTTTAGCTCCCCGTTTTGTACGTTGCTCGAAACTCCTCATTGTCTGTGGGCAACGCATATGTTTGACGACAAAGAATTTTAGATTGCCGAAGATTAGTGTGGTAACAGATAGTTTGTGTTCCTGCAAATTCTGTATGTGAGTGTCACATTAACCTTCTCTAAATACCAGGGTGATGAGTGAAAGTGTATCTAGCTTTTGTCTGATGCTCCACTATTTTAGTGTTCCTCAGGTAGTAGGCCGCAGCAGCCAAAAATACCGTATGCTTGTAAACTCGCGAGATGCTAGCCAGCGAGCTTCGCTTATGGGTTGCAACCTGAGAATCCTGTGTGTGGGCGTAAACGAAGCTGCTGGGCCAGCGAGCCCTCGCGGCCGCCAGCCGGCGAGCCTATCTATGGAACAGTGGTGGGGGTGTCAGCCTCAGCTATATGTAATCGCAGCGCCATCTTGCGCCCTGTTCTCATTCATTTGCATCGGGAAGCTCTTGTACGTGTTGTGTTACAAGGGGTGTAGGTGTGTGGGCGAATTCCGGAGAGTAAGGGCCAGACGATCTCGCGTGCTGTAGGCACAGGTCACGCGCACGATCCGGATTTTAAATTTCTTGTGCGTCAGGCCATGATTGACAGGTAATTGTCACGGGACGCGAGGTCCGACAGGGCGCTCATCACGCGTGGCTTGTATTTTCTGCGTAAAGGCAGTGTTCTGAAAGGAAAAAAGGTTTGCCGGTAGTGTTATTTAATAATTAGCAATTCATTTTGTATACTTGCTACATAATCTTTAATATATTTATTTTTTTTCTTTTGTTTATTTGTTTGAAATTTGATTTCTTATCACTACGGCACACTAGTGATCAAAAAATTTCCCTGCAACCTCTTTTCGGTCAGGACTCGAGGTCACCTTAGAAACATTTTCTTCCATCGGTCCGGAAGCCCGTGCAGATCTATAGTCGACTATATGCCCTCTGAAGCCCGCTTTCCCAGCGATGTGTTCTTCCATTTGGATAAAAACGTCATTTGGAAGGTAAAAAAGCGCTCAAATAATTCCCTTCCCGCATTATTCTGATTATACAAATGAATAATCACAGGCAATTGACAGTTTAGATTCATAATTTCTGTGTGGTGTTGAGAAGAGAGAAGACCCTGAATTTATTTGAATTCGACATTAAACCCCAACGGAGTCCTATACTAAAATGTAGCACAAACTAAAATTGAAAGATCTCATCCACTTGCTCTTTTTTGCGGATCGCTATTGACGAAATCAAAATAATACATATGTGTGAGTAAAAATAACCTAACTAACAATTTGCAGAACTCAAATAAATCGGACATATTCACGCTTATATTACCATTTCAGATAACTCTTATTATCCTTTGGTTTTTTCTCGACGCCCTCATACATGCGAGTTCAGAATATATCGAAATTAAACTTTACTGTCGACTTTTGCAATGTTGCCTCTTCAGATTAAGCAACTATTCTGAGTTTAAATTGTATGGAGTAACACTTTAAGGTGTCCCCAGGCCGTAATTGGATGGCAAGTTGTGAACCAAAAAAGTCTTCTCAGTGCATTCTATATAGTTGAGTTGTTCATCATCCAGTAACAAAGCGACAATAATTAGTTAACTCTCAAGGCCACAGCCCTGAAATTGAAACCATGTTTTGAGCGATATCTGGATTGTCTAACCCCAACACCGGTTCTTTGCCCTAGAGTTACTCATAGATATACATGCACAGACGATGTCTCTGAGAGCGTAGTACTGGGAACACAGAGTTGTAACCAGTATCAATAGTTTTGCATATAATGAGAGAGTGAGTGGAAAAATATATTTAATACACATGAAATATTTTTACCGCTACATATTCGACTGAATTCAACTAATATTGATTAGTCGTTGAGTGCGTTCTACAGCACCTACTACACGTGATATCTGTTAGTGCCCGGTGAAACAGACCTTGAGCATAATGAAACATCCAGTCTCTATATACTTATATAATATACGTTAGTAAACACTCACCAATAATTTTATTTGAAACTATTCTTCAAGGATAAATAAATGACTGAAAATGTACATACTATATTTACATTTCAGATGTCTCACATCCGCCCATATAAAAGCTGAGTTGTAATCTCCCATGCCAAACTCTAGCAATTTTAACGACGTAGAGTAGAAAACACACAGACCGATGAATATACTCCAAAGCTATAATGTTTGAAAATAAATAATGGGATGTGACTTATCTAGTTACACACATCTCTCAAATATATCATAGCATACAAAAAATCATTTGTGTATTCTAAGAATATTTGAAATATTATTATGCTAGCCTTGTATTTTGTATTAATTACTCTGCCTATCCCCTGTATTTATTGGACTCCTGCCCTAAAAGGTGTACACCTAATTTCGAGTTTTGATCTGTAAAATATATTATCGTGCTTGTGAAATATCAAACTTCACTGCAAATATTTCTGTGTAATCATATGTCACTGGCTAAAAATATTCCCAAGAAAACCATATATCTCATATGAGACAATGTGATAATGTATCATAGTTGTCTCTAGCGAAATTTTCCGTTCCAGCCCAGCTCAGCGTACCTATGCGAGACTTGACTATTTTACTGCAGACGATTACTCTCGACTGAACACGGCTCAGGTTGGAACAGCCATAGAGGTAAAGATTGAGCGTGTGTGTGCTTGCGTGTATCTCTCAGCCCCACCAGTTGCTGCCCCCCTAGCATGATGCTGACAGTGAGTCACTGAATTTTTTATGAAGGGTGCCCGGCACCTGAGAAAAAAATAATGTTATTTTTCTTTCCAGAAAGCCGATGCAGTACTTAACAAAGGGAGCAATCATGTTCTTGCGGAACCCAACAACCACCCCACAGAATCTTACATTTGTGCACTATGACGAGTCTATCCTGTGCCACCTCTCGTCTACTCGAACCAAGTCCGTCCACGGGGCCTCGCTGGGACACGCGACTCTAGCTCATGTCTTCTGCGTCTGCCGAACGCGACGGCTTCGTTCCTTTTTCGAGGTGGATAAAACTGGTCCAGTCTGTGCTCACTCAGCGACTTTGTCTCTTCTGTTACTGCGCGATAACTTGGCAGCGCTAACCTTGGAAGGCTTATATAGATGGCCTGGCGAAAATGTAAAGTGTTATAATCTTCTACGTGAGCTTTCATTACGTTTGATGAATATGAATCTAGTATTTAAATAGACTATGCGTGTCTAAATGTAAAGCTCGTATTTAAAAGATACATAATTCTTTTTTGAAATGTCAATTCGTTTCGTTAAGTACAGATTGTGTTTCTTAACATGTACTCGCTTCCACAGTGTGCAGTTCAGTATTTAAATCCACATTTGCTTTTCTAATTCGCAGCACACACACCACACACACATATATAACATATAGATATATAATATATATATATATATATATATATATAATATATATAATATATATATATATTATATTTGAAATTACGACCAAAACATTGACCCCTGTCAAAATATCAAATTGGGTTTCTTGTAAATCCTTTCAAGTTTTAAAAAGTTGGAATTCAGAAATTGTAAGATCTGTTGTTGTTAGTAATATATAGATATATGAATTCTATTTTTGGTGCAGCATTTTTACTTTTCCCTTCCTCCCCCGCAGCGTACTTTCACCGATCTAACGGTTCTGGCCCTCGTGTTAACGACGCCACACTAGCTTGTCAGCTACCTAGGTCGAATTCAGTCGCAGTCTGGAGGACAATTCTAGCGGCCAGCTGCCCTGATCGGTAGATTCATCAACATCCGATCAACGTCAGGCCAAAGTCGGAGCAGTATCCTAAGAGACGGGCCACGGACCGCACGCGATCTTTCCTTCCTCTTCCTTCTCTTGTTGTCACATCACGCCACCTCATGAGGGAAGATCAACGCCCACTTCCGCCATAGAAACATGCACTATAGTAACGGGACTAAAGACTATAGCACAGACAGCCCGAAATCTCTAGTCAATCCATGAAACACGATTTTTCAGGAAAGGAAAATATTTATATTCAGAATTACAGCTCATGATAGAATTCAAAAGTTTTAGGATACATTTTAACATTGAAGAAACACATTTTTTGGACACTGTTTGGCACCAGAATATGAAAGTGCCTTCAGACTGTATTGATACGTAAATCTAGAAAACAAACCGAAAAGAAAAGTTTTGAAAATACGCTTTTTAATTACCCATTCCCATTTAAACACATCTCTATATCTTAAACTATTTGTGTAACAACATCACATTCTGTCTCACATTATTTGTAACGGTTATGATGTATTATACTACTACATGAACCAGCAATTGTGTTTCTAGCAGCAAAAATATTTTCTCAGTTCCGAGGTTCGAACTCGTCAGAAGGTTCGTGTTGTCACGTCATAAGTTTCACAGGCACTCCACGCAATCGCCCGACCTCATTCACTTTCTGGCGCTTGAAAAGTACTGGCCTCTCTCACATATCAAACTTACACAGTTTTCGAAAATTCAGATATTTCAACGAAAACGAGACCTTTGCCATTGTTTTAAGTCTTTATGCTATCCGAGGTCACAGTTTAATAAAACAAATTGAAGATAGTTTTTTAAAAAAAAATTTCGAAAATGCTGTTGAGGCTTCATGTAAAGTACTCCCCAAAATCAAAATACCCTAATGAAACTCGTAGGCCCTTGAGGTCGTTAAATTCGATAGGAATATCATTATTGGAGATATCAGTTTCGTTTGATATCTGAAAAGAATCATTCAAAAGTTCTTAGCGTTGACCGTGGACCGACGGGCTAACGAATATACGGACAGACAAACTCGTGGACAGACGGACACACAGCTGAACAGACAGAATATATGCCATCAAACGATTTTTCGGTTACAAGGACCCACGAAACATGGATTCTGAATACACAAGTGTTACAGAAAGAAATTTACTATGTGCAGGAGCAAGTTTTACTCTATTTTTCGTTTCCAGAGCCCGACAATGCTTCGACAAGGACATTTTCTGTCCAAAAATGCCGATTTACGCCACGCAATTACAAACCTTTGTCTTTACCAGGGGAGAGGGGGGTTAGTATGGACTGGGGCCTACTATGGACAAATCTGATTTTAACAAATACGTAATCTGACAAAAAGTTTTTTACATGTTGGCCACACAGTCCCTTTTAGCCATCCTGGTTTGGCTAGTTAGTTAATTAGTGATCGTTGTGTAATGGTGGAAAGTGTGTTTGAATTCGAGGTAGTTGCAATTCCATTACAAAAAATTAAGTACAGTGTTTTGTTCTTAAAATAATGATTTAAATTTAACTCGTGTGATAAGCATTCACAACTCTTTCTGTTAAAATAGCGTTGTGTTCGAGAATATTCAAAATACAAATGAATCAAAAAATAACTGTTTTTTGTATGAATACATTCACCCCACGCGTTGTCCACATCAGCCCCCAAGGGAGACTAGAGTGGACGAATGTATATGTTTAAAAAAAGTGTATTTAAAACTTATTTTGGAGGAAGAAATTAAAACTGCTTATATTGAAATGTAAAGATGAAATCCTACGGTTTGGACCAGGCTCAGAAAGAACTTTAAAATAAAGAAATAATTAGTTATAGCATTCTGAAAGGAAAATGTCCAATCTACAACCGTCTTCCCCACTTCCATTGTCTGTCTGTACAAGCTGTGACAGTCCACGTACGGGCCCGGGCCTATCAGCAACGTCCCGGCCTAAAAACCATGGGTTCAAGGGGGACGTGTGGTTAGCAATAAGACATTCCTACGCCTCATTCTGGTCTTCCCAACCTAGGAGGTGAGCTTTCTCATCGTCACACAGCAACATATACTGGAACATTGCAAGGACAACGCACCCTACAACCTAGCCTGACCAGGAATCAAACGCGTCAAGGAAAGAGAGCACTTTCACCAATGAGCCAAACCGCGAGGTCTCTTACTTGGTAAGACGAGAAAATAAAATTTACCCCTCGTGATTCCTGCGTTTTTTTCAACTTTCCCCCCGCCAGTAACCCTGGCGAGGCGGGAGTTTATTTCCTTCTTGGAGGTACAACAACGCACGCGAGCTCTATGGCTTTTTGCGGCAAATAAGGGGTCAGAACTACTTACTACTAAGGCCTTTATTTCTAAGCGTTAACCTCATGGGAAAGTGAAGCCGGTACTGGTTGGCCGACAACACTAAGATAAGCACATGAAACTGAATTAGTTACTACATTGCTATTGTGTTTAATCATTTTTCTTGGTTTTTGTTTTACTCGATTCACACGCCATGATTCACCGCTATTCACACTATTTCTATTACACCTGAGCAGCACGGCAACGTTCACACAGAACGACAGTATAAACAGCCTAGACAACTATTCTACACTCATAGTGCGCCAACGCGCCGGGGACGTTGCCTCAAAGCGCCCCGTGGCGGCTAGGACAATGTGCCCTGGCAATTCTGCGTGCATCCGCACGTGTCTCGTGTGAAATCGCAGAAGTAAATGTTCCCATAAACGTGATCTTCCGCAAGAAAACGCCCGCTAGAGGGCACCCCGCGACAGAGGCCAGAACCTCGCAACGTCGGGGTGCCCCCAGGTAGTTTTTTTTCCCGGCGCAGGCAACCCTCATAAAAAAGCCAGTCGAGGGTAGCTACCCCCTCCGCGGCACTCACAGAGCTCCGGCGTGCCGGAGAGATGAAAGACTTCACGGAAGTAGCTGGCGGTCGAACGAGGGTCAATTTTTTTCACACGCAATTGACTCGGCTCGCAAAACGTACGGGTGCTAAGTGGACGTAATGTAGTTGAACAAGTTGCCACGCAATTGCCTTATCGTAATGGTGTTTGTAATGTTTATTCCAGTCTTTGCACTTGTTGCAAAATGTTTAACCTTGATATATCAATTTTGCAGTGAACAATTATTACAATTATTCCTCTGGTTTTGGAAGACCTAGTTATCGAAAACTTTATATCTGTAGGTTGTTCATTGTTCTTTCTGTAACAACCCTTAGCCAAAAATATTTAACTATTTGCTACGCGAAACTTTAATTATCTTTTTAATTTTCCGACTTCGAACAAACCCAGTTTTCCTGGTACTAACTGAAGGTATTTTGGTACTAGGTACTACTTTGGAACTACTTTTGAAATTTAGTGTTAATTATGTTAAATTAGAAAGTTATTTTTATGGTTATTGTAAACAGAATTTTAATATTGTTCATAAAATTCTACCATTTTTTTACATGCCAAAGGTAAGTCTACGATTTAAAATGTTATCATTTAGATGATTCAATATGCCAGTTGTAGACAACAAGTAATAATGTTGTCTGCAATATTATTTATTTTAAATTTTATTTACGAGGCAAACTATTATATTTATGTGAAAGGTACTTTTATAGGGATAAAATAAAGATAAAACAATACACATTTTATTAGGAAGTATAACAAAAACCAAATTATGAGCAATTATTTCCACACACTACCTAATTGGATAAATGGAAGCTACTGACAAGGAGTGCCATTCAATACTCGACGGTTGTGAAAAAAAAATTAACTACAATAATTTTGCATTATGGAATACACTTTTTATACGTAAAAATCAATTAATACCATTTGACAATAAAAGGATATTTTATATTGTGTCAAATTAATGTCACTATTGCTGCATTTTACGACAATTTTACTGGCGTAAAAAGACAGGTATATGATGTTGGCGTTCGTAAATGAACTGTTAATGAATGAAATAAAAATTTAACTAACCATTTATAAAGATAATTAACACAATTTTTAACAAGGTGCATATCATTTTTAATGAGATACATTACTCTATATTATTTAAATTCAATGGTCATTCACATTATTCCAATAAGGGTTATGATGATATTTCATTATAAATTTATTTTCTTTAGTAACTATTCCTGTATCCCTACCACAAGACATACTTAGTCTGTCTGTATATTAAGGTGCCGCTACTGTTTTCGCCGGGTAACCATCAACGAATTCAATTCGCCACAAACTCACCGATGTTAAACACATTACATAAATTGTTGCAAGCTTCCCGGAATCGAAACTACTTATCCCCAACCAGTAGTACGCTCCTACTTTAAGACGTTGCCAATTAAAGTGTATTACATATTAAAGTAATTCGGTGCTTGCTATAGGCCCCATTAGGCCCCACTATAGGCCCCATCCATACGCCTCGAACTAGACTGAAGAGTTCTTAAGTGTGATTTACGAAAACACACAAAAAAAACTGAAAAAGTAAGAATATTTCAAAAAATTAGATTTTGCAGCATAACTATCTAACTATCTTACTAAGCTTACTTCTTATATCCATGAGCATACTTTCTGGGTCAATGAACATCTTCTGGTTCAAAAACTCTCATCTCCATCAGGTTTTGGAACAGTTTCCCTGATGCTGAGTTGGCCCCTTGCTTTGCTTCTGGAATTAAATGTCGCTTCTCTATCTGTGCACGTTTTATTGAGCTCTGAAGAGGCTGTAGATATTAAAATAATCTTCCTCCATTTCCTAGCAGTCTTACGTTGATCCCTTTGCGTAAAGTGCTAGCAATAATTTTCAATATCTATTGCTGATTAGCCTTTGCAAATAGTTTTCATTGCATGGGAATGAATATTTTATACGATCGCTCGTTGTACGTGAGCCAATTGAATATGTATACGAATTGCGCCAAAAATCCCACAGCTCAGGAAACCGTGCACATATTGCGCATCTATCCAGAGCACGTCACATGTCACACAGTTCTTAATTTTTTTTATGTTACATAAAAATAGAAAACATTCATTTCACTATTCCGCTATCTTGGCGACGCTGTAACCAGCCCCTCACAACGCAACTACCCGAAGACAGATCACCGTTTTTGGATCCATTCGCCTCTTAAAATGACTAGGGAATACTGCAATGAGGGTTATCAAAACACTTCCAAAATTCACACACACACATACACACACACGTGACGTCATTTCAGGAACTTAGAGATGCCCTAAATCTATCACAGGCACGCCCCTGGAGGGCTAGGTAAGCATGTATTTTACCCCCATTTCTGTACCCGCCATCTTGGCCACGGTTTGACCAGCAGGCGGCAGTCACCTCACGACGCTACGAGCTCGGTGTAGACTCGCACTCGTTTCCAAACGCCTCGAACATGACAAGGGAATTCAACAATAAGGATTATGCGAACAATCCCCTAAAAATTCATTTTCAAACAATGACATTTCAAAAACTAAGAAATTCAGAAAATCTAACTCCAATGTCATAAAGTGTATAGGTAATGCTGTTAATTTTTATTGTTATATTGTTATTATTGCCTTAAAATGCCTTAAAATTACAGTGTATTACTATTCTTAGTTGTAATATGTAAAATGTAGTGTTCTGCCACCAGCTTCTATACCTACCTGCAGAAATAATAAATCTATAATCTATAATAACACTCCTATGGGGGAACTAAATGAGCATATATTTAACCCACCATTTCTGTACCCGCCATCTTGGCCGCGGTTTGACCAGCAGGCGGCAGGCACCTCGCGACGCAACGCCCCGGCGCCAGGCCGCTGTTTTTCTCCCCCCTCGCAGGCACCCCTCATAAAAAATCAGACGAGGGTAGCGGCGCGCCGCATGACAGAGCCGCGTAGACTCCCAGGAAGGACGCCGCACAGAGATAAAGGGCGGCTGCGGAAGCGGCGACGACGACGCCCAGGGTTTTTTTCACACGCAAATGTCCCCTTTGGAAAAAACAGACGCTGCAAGAGGGATGGCACCCTGGGTTCAGGCGGTGGGAAAGAGGACCCCGGCACTAAGCAACCGTCGGCCGAATGATTTGCATTGCGTTGACCGTTTCGTTGGACGGAGTTTGGAGTCCAAGGATTTTTTTTAATGCCTTCCCCCCTCACACACACACAGACACGCACGCATACAGACAGGTGACTTTGCCGAGGCGGTAAGAAACCATCGGCCGAAAGATTTGCATTATGATGACCGTTTCGGTGGCCGTAGTTTCGAGTGCAAAGAAGGACACTGGCAGAAGGATAAAAGAGAAAGCACCAATGCGTTACAATACCCAATTTTTTTCACACGCAAATGTCCCCTTTGAAAAAAACAGACGCTGCAAGAGGGATGGCACTCTGGGTTCAAGCGGTGGGAAAGAGAGCGCTGGGAGTAAGCAACCGTCGGCCGAATGATTTGCATTGCGTTGACCGTTTCGTTGGACGGAGTTTGGAGTCCAAGGACTTTTTTAAACATTTCTTCACCCCCCTCCCCAACACATACACACACACACACACTAGTACCTTTGGCGAGGCTGTAAGGAACCGTCGGCCGAAATATTTGCATTGCGTTGACCGTCGGCAAATGTCGCCTTTGAAAACAGACGTTCGCAGAAGGATACTGCGAAAGGTACAAGGGAAAGGGTACAAGTGGAAATACGACCTATTTTTTGCATATAGGAAACACGTTTCATTGATCCAAGACCACACTTTATTCCTTATTTGGACATGGAATTCAGGTTTTTTCAATATCAGTATAGAAACTTACCGAAAGTACTTTCTGTACTAGTACTGAAAGACCAACAATTAGAAAACAAAATACGTACCAATACTCAAATGGAAAAATACGTAGAAAGCTCTCTTAATCGTCCATGATATTTGTATAACGCAAGGACAAATTGCCACACAATTGAGGTCTTGAATAAGATACTACTCATCACAAGGTAAAAAAAGGGATTTGGTTGACATGGCAGGATATCTAGACTCGGCTTATCGGCCTCGATCGGGAACTCTTCGGGTAAGTCGTAAAAAAAATGCAACTCCACTTTTCGGCCTTGTAATAGAAATTACTCTCCACGGCACGACCAACTCCGCTACATCCCCCGCCACCCCAGTCACGCCACCCCCTCCTCGCCCT
>BOPP01000284.1:588504-605038 GCA_017312745.1 Gryllus bimaculatus
TCTCTCTCTCTCTCTCTCTCTCTCTCTCTCTCTCTCTCTCTCTCTCTCTCATACACACACACACACACCAGTGATTTGGCTAGGCGATAAGCAACCGTCGGACAAAGATTTGCATTATGATGATGATGACCATTTCGATAGCCAGAGTTTGGTGTCCAATGATTTCTTTTAAAAAAAATGCCTTCTCCCCCCCTCTCTCTCACACACACCCACACCAACAAAAAGTAACTTTGGCGAGGCGGTAAGCCACCGTCGACCGAAAAATGTGCAGTGTGTTAGCCATTTCGGTGGCCGTAGATTGGAGTCCAAAGATTGTTTTAAAAAAATGCCTTCACTCCCCACAATCACACACTAGTAAACGTGGCAAGGCAGTAAGCAACCGTCAGCCGAAATACGAGTATTTGCAATAGAGTCCAAAGAAGGACACCGGAAGAGAGATAAAAGGGAAAGCACGAATGCGTTACAATACCCAATTTTTTTCACTCGCAAATATCACCTTTGAAAAAAAGAGACGCTCCTACAGAGATATTTCTAGGAGTAGAAGCGGTGGAAATATAAATGGTCCAAGTATGCAAGTTGCTGACCCAAAGAATTGGAATTGCGTTGACCGTTTTGGTAGCCGTAGTTTCGAGTCCAAGGAAGGAGAGAGAAATGAAAGGGACATCACAAATGCCTACTATATCCATTTTTTTCACATGCGAATGTCCCTCTTTGAAAAAACACGCTCGCAGAGCGTGATTCGTGGGGGTACCAGTAGTTGAAATAAAAACACGGAATGTAATCAACAGTGAACGCAAAGAAACTACATTGCGATGACCGTTTCTGCAGCCTTAGCTTCGAGTCCTATGAAGAACAGTAGCAGAGAGATAAAGGGAAAGCAGAAAAGCGTTACAATAACATTTTTGCCCGCAAATGTCGCCTTTGAAAACAGACGTTCGCAGAAGTATACTGCGAAAGGTACAAGGGGTGGAAATACGACCTATTTTTTGTATACAGGAAACACGTTTCATTGATTCAAGATCACACTTTATTCCTTATTTGGACATGGAATTCAGGTTTTTTCAATATCAGTATAGAAAATTACCGTAAGTACTTTCTGTACTAGTACTGAAAGACCAACAATCAGAAAACAAAATACATACCAATACCCAAATGGAAAAATACGTAGAAAGCTCTCTTAATCGTCCATGATATTTGTATAACGCAAGGACAAATTGCCACACAATTGAGGTCTTGAGTAAGATACTACTCATCACAAGGTAAAAAAAGGGATTTGGTTGACATGGCAGGATACCTAGACTCGGCTTATCGGCCTCAACCGGGAACTCTCCGGATCAGTCAAAAAAAGCAACACCATTTTCCGGCCTTGTAATAGAAATTACTCTTGACGCCATGACCAACTCCGCTCCACCCCACGCCACCCCAGTCACGCCTCCCCGCCCTCCAACTTCCGCTGCGCCCATTATCGCACTGACTCTTCCGACATCGTTCACACACTTCGCCATCGCCCACGCCCTCGTCCCGCTCCTCCTCGTCCCCGCCCCATCCCGCACACCTCCGTCTCACCCGTCCCGCTACCTCCCTTCCCTCTCGTCTCGTCACATCCGTCTCGTCACGCCCTGCCTTCCCCTGCCTCACCGTACCTTGAACATAACCGCGTCCGCTACTCCGCTATACCTATTTGCATTGCGGATTGCATTCAACGAAATTTAGTAAAAAATTAACTTTAATGATGGAATTTCCAGATGAAAATACAACAATAAACTATTGAAAGTTGAGATATATCAATACAGAAAAAAGATCGCTCCAGCTGAAGGCAGACAGCTGAGTCGAATTCAGATTTTGTCTTGATAATTCTAGCGACCGGCTACTCAGATCGGTAGACCGGTGGTTTCTTCTTTCAACACCAGACAAATGCAGGAGCAGAATCCTAACAAACGGACCACGAACAGCGAGCGTTTTCGTTCATTATCATCCCCTCATCTCTCCGGACTTACGCGCTCTTACACTTTTAGTTACATGCCCAAGACTGTCACTCATGTCGGGAGCTTAGTACGTGTTTCGAGTGGGGGCGACACCCCGCTGGAATAGATACCTGGCGAGGGAAACATCAGACATGATGTGCATGTCAGCGCCTGACCTACCAGACCTACCGCGTTCTACCGAGGATAGCACGACCACCGCTCGAATACACTCGTGGGAGTAACGACATTGGCAGTTGACACGCCCAGAAACAATTGGTTTATTTATTGAAGAATAAATTGAAGGATAAAATAATATACAATATTCGTTCATGATAGTAAATAACATTAAACAATACTGAAACAAATATACTTTCGTAAATACATAAGAAAGGCGCTGGTGGAAATTGTAAGGAAAAGTATGAATGAGCACAAAGATCCCGTTTTTTCACACGCAAATGTCCCCTACGGAGAGAAAAAATCTTGCCCAGGGTAGCGGACTTGGTACAGGGGAATATGATTCTTGTAGGGTGGAGCTGTGAAATGGTGGGTCGAAGAAGAACGCAACGGACAGTCCACAGAATTTGCACCGAGAAAGGTGACCCTAGGCATCAGCTGATGCCAATGCATCGCCTCTGGCCGAAGGGTTCTAGGGTTCGAATCCCGAAGAAGGCAGGATTTTCAACATTAGCTACATTTCTAAGTTGAATTTGGCGGCGGCGATGGTGTAACGGTTAGCCTATTGGACTGCTATACCCAAGTTGGCGGGTTCAATCGAAGCCGTGGATTTTTAATTACGAAAAATCCTGCGTGCGCCTTCCTTCGGAGGGGTAGCAAAGGCTGGCCCATGTTAGTAGATTTAAAATAATTAAAGATGTTGCCATTGCCAACAATATTATTTAATGCAATAGCAGCTTTCGATGGCTTAGCCATCATTATCTATTATTATCATCATTACTATTGCATTAAATAATATTGTTGGCAATGACAACATCTTTAATTATTTTAAAAAATGCCCAAGATATCACCCACAACAACCTATATTAGTAGATTTTACTTGCATGTAAAAAGATCCTCAAGCCCTTTTTAAAAATTTTAAGGCCGCCCTTCTAAAAAGGCTTTTTTTAAAAAAAAAATTTTTTTCATATCACCTGTTTCGTCGCCAAGAAATACCTCCTTTCTCCGCTAGTGGTTGAAAGGAGCGTAGCGAAACTTGCAGGCTGTCAGACGAAGAGCGGGCTGAGGCCCGAGTCTGCCACGTAATAATAAAGGATCAATCCACATCTCATCACACTACACGCTCTCGACTGGATGAGAATTGTACGTAGCTGGCTGCTGCTGATTGGTAGTTTTGCGCGGGTTTTCTCTATTAGTACAGGCGAATGACGGGCGGTAAACAAACAAACGGGCCACGGACGGCGCGCGAATTTTTTTTCTGGATCGTGTCGGTGGCTGTGGTTCACCCAAGAATGACGCAAGAAGGAATGAGAGAGATTGAGGGAGAATGTTACGAGTCTCACTTTTTATGTGAGGGAAAATCACTGCCAGCTCTCGAGGGGGATTTTTCACTAGACTTACGGGACTAATGACTTTAGAAGTTGACACGTACAGAATTACTAATCAACAAAAATCAAGGACTTTGCATTTCTGGATCGTTTCGGTGGCTGTGGTTCACCCACGAATGACGCAAGAAGGAATGAGAGAGATTGAGGGAGAATACATTGTTACGACTCTCACTTTTTATGCGGAAATATCCTGTAGAGATAAGGCGATGCTTGCATCAGGGCAGTGTTCGGTGTGGAAGTGTCTAGAAGATATTGTGCAATAGTAGAGTCAAATAATTTGCAGTGCTTAGAGCGTTGTGGTGGCTGCGGTTTCAAGTACACCCAAGAAGGACACTAGCAGAGAGTGAGAGATACAGGGAAAGCACGGAAGTATTAGTAACTCAAATATCCCTTGGAAGAAGAATAACCCAAATAATTTGCCGTTTGTTCACAGTTTGGGTGCCAATGTGTCCACTGAACAATACTTCACTCCTATTTTATTCTTGCTTTTCATTTTAATACGAGAATAAAAAAAATTAATGCGACCAGTAGTAAACACCAATTGTTTGAGTAGTTTTCTGTCGACTTACATCTTTGCCTCTCTTCCTTCAATTATTTCAGTATACCTCAAAATTAACAACATGTAAAAAATATCAATCCTGAGTCGAGATTCACATCCTTTCATACACTCGTAGTCCTACGAATTGCATCACATTAATTTATCTTATTGGTGAGAAAGTAAACATATAAGGCGTTCAGATACAAATAGTGATTGGTATCTGCCATTTTGGGTAAAACCGATATATACTGGTGATTGGCTTTTAAGAAAGAGAGGAAGTGGCTCTCTACTATGCCAACTAATTTCAATAATGGGCAACAAAATTTGTCATTTGCAGCATTTAATGTTCATGATGCAATTCACTGTAAGGTTAAGTCAAATGCATTTCGTTTCATGAAAACAGTGGTATAATCATGTATAATATTTTACATTTAATGCATTCTATTGCTAAAACAAATTAAATTATCCATTTTCCAATTTTAAATAAATTAAATATCTAAAGTAAATAAACAAAATCCATTGTGTTTCTTAATTTCATTTCAGTTTTCGTTTTATAATAGATTTATATGCAATAATTTATATTTATATACAACAACCATCATTAATATCACCCAATATGTTTAATTCAACCTCTTGACACATTTATGTATAATCAGCAGTACGTAAAACCATATGATAAATCTTAAATAATTCTTGAGCATTAGAGAACTGTAATTATTTAAGAAATAAAGTTATTTTTACAGAGCAGCATCGAGCAGAAAGTTGATTAAATGTCTACGGCAGTAGTACGGATTATTTTAGAACTCAATTGTCTATCTTCATATCATTTTACTAGCATTTTCACCAGCACTTAGAAAAAGGGCACATATTTAACCTAAAAAATATAATTTGAACGAATTATATTCAAAGAAATGTATTATTTTCTGAAAAGTTTGTTAGCCGTTTTTGAAAAGAGAGATAATAGGAGAAAATCATATGGATACATCTCACAAGTTTTGAAGAAATTCGGAAAAATAATTCAGCAAGGAAATTTACGAAAAAATTTATGTGTGAATAAATACCTTTGGACGTCCCCTTAAAAAATGTGGAACAAAAAGAATTTTAGAACACAATAAACTGGCCATAAATTGTTTGTTGCATTCATCAATGACCACCAAAACGGCCAACACAATGAAAATTCTTTAGAGCGTCAGTTAGCATATTTCCGCCTCACACATTCACAACCGTACCCCTGAGCGGCACCCCTCAGAGGGTTTTTTTCAAAGGGACATTTACGTGTGAAAAAACGTGGGTCGTGCTCAATGCCGTTTAATCCCTCGCCTCGATCCAGTGAATGGGAAACACGATAATATGTGAACTTCAGTGTCATTAGAATGTTATTGTTAATTATTAAACGTTAATTTTGTATACTCACGAACAGAAAAGTAAGTATTCAATGATATCACTTAAAACAAAAACAAAAAAATAGATCATTTTCTTATATTTTTTCTGATGGTAATACAAAAACAACATGATTAATAATAATAATAATAATAATAATAATAATAATAATAATACGAAACCTAAATATAGTTGCCTCTGTTGCCGAGAAGAAGCGAAAATATCAGTCCTTGGCTATTGAACTGAGCGACTTGTGGCGGTTAGTATCTGTTGAAGTAGTCGCTGTGGTCATCCCTGCAAATGGACTGATCTCCGAAGAACTAATTTCATCGTCTGCAAGACTTGGCCTTAAGAACTGGTACATTCAATCAATGCAAAAGGCTGTTCTCTCTGTTTGTGTATTTCTGTATGTGTGTGTAGTCCATTCACCCTTAATTATCACTATCATTCTATCTTCCATTCCCCCAGGACTAGCAACCCTGGGGATAAAAATCGAATTCAGCATGACCCCCTTTCCAAAAAAGGAGTCACATACACATGTCACGTCATAAATGACACTGAGCCTCGGTAAGTGCAGATGTATGTCCTCGTTATCCTAGATGGCTAATTCACCACCACCATCAATAATAATAATAATAATAATAATAATAATAATAATAATAATAGTAATAATAGTAATAATAGTAATAATAATGGAGCTTATATTACAATAACAGTTTTTAAATTTTTTATTACGATATTGAATCTGCTATAAAAGTCTTCACCAGACTGCTTGAAACGTGTGAATGTGTTTAAATAAAAAAAAAATTGGGCTCGCTCGAAAAGTTTTGAGATTAGAGAAACATCACAAAAGTGACTACTTAAAATATTTGTGCACGGAAATGCACTGATTCAGAATATAGAAGCGTCTGAAGTCATAGGATTTCGTCTGAAGATATATTGCCAATGGACAAAAAAGCGTCACATCTCCAAAATCGTTTTTGTTGACTTTACGAAAGGAATATGAAGAAAGATGATTAGAAAATAATTTATTTTACAGGAAAAAATACTGTAAATATAATTAAATTCATATTTTATTAATGACAGTACTAAATACAATTATATTTTGTATGTTACATTAATAAGGTACTTTAAAGCAAATTTAGAGAACCCTTAATACTGTTTATTCATATTTCTAGACATTTTAAACTGTTACATTCTTAATCTCAACATTTCGAGACGTTGAATTTGGTCTTATCTTTAGATGCTGTAATTATATATGGAAAAATGCCTCAGTGGTTAAAGTTTTAGAGTTTTAAATTCAAAAAAATTACACTATTTACTTTTTTAAATGTACAAATAACAAGACACAGCCACAACTATTTGTTGTTGTTTATATTTCCAGAGCTAAATATGAACATACTTTATGTTAATTGTACTAGATTCAAGCAAACGTATCTTAATATTTCAGAAAATTAATACCTTCGGAGCCTATATATAAAGCAGAACACATTGGTCGCGAAATAAACAGCTTCATTCAGATAAAACTTTCTCCCGCAAAATAACAATTTCCGAATTGTATCACTTTTCTTATGAACCGTTAATATTATTTTTGTAATAAAAGTTAACAGGATATATGATACTGGTAAATCGCGGAGTATATTCAATGCAATTATTGTACTTTGGTATGCTAAATAATATAATATTTATAAAAATACATTTCACTGAAAGATGGATCATTTATGCAATATCATGATAAGATGGAACATTTTAACAATAATTTTATGCCCCCCAAATAAAATGTAAGTGGATTAAAAGAGTACGTGCTGACCTGACCTGCCACTCGAATGTTCGTTACACATCTTACACCTCGTCTCGTGTGAAAGTCCGTTTTACACTCCACTGTCCCTCACAACGACTCTCACTTTTTTTGTCAATCTTCCATGTGAACATTTCCGTCTCGGTTACAAAACTTTTTTTCTTAGTAATACCTCATACTCACAGAAGACCGACCGTGAAGGTGGTTACAAAGACAAAGAGGTACTATTTTTTTCTTATTGGTCACCACGCTTCTCTGACCTTCCTTTGACCAAAGGTTCCTCCGAGACACATAAAAGACCCACCCGGTTCATACACACCGCCCTGGTCACAGAGGCTAGTGGGTAACACTACCCAATGTTTGGGACGCAACAAAAAATGCGAATTCACGTTTTTACGCAACGAAAAAAAATGTGGGTACAGAGTTTTTTCATCTACAAAAA
Organism: Gryllus bimaculatus; assembly: GCA_017312745.1. Taxonomy (NCBI): domain Eukaryota; kingdom Metazoa; phylum Arthropoda; class Insecta; order Orthoptera; family Gryllidae; genus Gryllus; species Gryllus bimaculatus. The sequence continues at coordinate 596,189 of BOPP01000284.1, forward strand.
CTGAGGACGCCACATTTCGAAACGACGAAAAAAATGTGGGGGGTAGCGTTTTTCTAGACAGCAGACGCTCGTAGTGGTATGCAAAGTAGGATAACGGGGTAGCTGTGTCCCGGTTCAGTGGTCAAAAAAATGTGGAGCGTTGAAGCTTCAGGAGGCCTGGACAAAGGGAAGAGGGGTTGATGAACGTCTGGAGTAAAAAAAAAACTTGGTAATGAAAAGCTACTTGGAATGTTCCTGGGCTTTTTTTAAAATTTTTTAAAATGTTTTTCATTGTGTAATGTAGGAAGCGTCCGTTCTTGCTTCACACAGATTCATGCATGTACGAAAGCCACCATTGTAAACTTGAATTACGAATTATCGTAAAAAAATCCTGCCTGAAAATAATAACGTAATATTTTAGTGTGCTTTCAGTAATTTGCGTTGAAATTAAAGGTGACGATTTTAATGAAATTGTCTGTCTGTCCGTCTGTCAGTGAACAACGCTAGCGAATAAACCGTTCAGTAATTGAAATTCTCTAATCAATCTGCTGACGTCGTGTTTCCTTGAATTTGAAACTCATATTTTAATTTTGAGGGGAATTCTACATGAAACCTCTGGTACATTTTCCACATATTAAAAAAATGGCTCCGTTGATTTTTATTAAATTTTCTTATTAGATAGTGTGCAGGAAGTTTAAGACAATGGTGCAGGTATCATGTTATTTGAAAACCCTGATGTTTCGAAAATTGCTATAATGCAATTGTTTCCTGCTTCTTCCTACAACTACAATTATGAACATTGAGATTTCCGTCTTTATTGAAATTTATTCCTTAAATATAGATTTTGAAATAAGGTCATGTACAATTTTTCGAAACTTTGAGTACTATTCGCGAAATTTTGTGTTAAATACGGGCGAGAAAGTACATGCCGCTTTAGCATACTAGTTATAATGTCGTGTGCTTATGTATATGAGTATTTGTATACTCTCATGGCCTTATTTAAAAAAAAAACATTTTAATTGTTTTTGCTTCTTCAATACTTATTTAAATCTGGTGAAATTTACAGTATTAGAGAAGTTATGTAAAATGCTGTGCAGAGAAAAGATTTAGAGATTTTATCGGAAATAGATGTTTTGGAGTCCATTAACAACATTTTTTTAAAATTATCCGTGTGTTTGTATGCCCGTCCGTCTATATGATCATCTGTGAACAACACTATTCTAAACTGTTCGTAACATTTGTGCCAAAACGAATATTCTCTGTTCGAAGTCTAGCTGTGCGTAACAGACAGACATAGATAATTCCCGATCACTGTATATGAAATAAAAGCAATACCTTTAAAAGTCTCTAAAAATGAAGTAGTACATGTAGTTACATAATAGAAATATAAGTTCATAAAAGTTAAAGAAAGAGTTACAAAGACAATTGAATATAATTGGATTCGAAGGATTAGTCCAGAATACCGATAAACTCGCGAGGAATCGAGTTTCCGAATCTGAGTCTTTTTCAGGACTCAAGAAATACGTAGATATGTGGATTTCAACCTTTTAATATTTAGACATAACAATGAGGATTTCTTAAAAGTAATTTTATACTTAATCCACTTTCAAAGCCTCAAGCAGCAGGAACGAAGTGTTTCAACCTTAGTTTTCCCGGCAACCACCAGGGGCGGTATCTTCCACTTGAGAAACTCGTGTTCTATATAATCGCACTCGAACCATTCAGGTCTAACGAATAGCCTTCTCATAATTTTCAATTAGCTAATTTGAATATATGATACGTTTTTATTTTTGAAAAAAGTCCTTTCGGTCGCTTTGCAAGGCAATTTGAATTTAATTTGAGTTTGATAAAAAGATCAATACACTTGCAAATTAATGCCAGAACTTATATTTTATTAAAACCAAATCTACCATTTTATTTATAATTCTGTATTGTACACCATGAGACAAATACAGTGCGTTAGGGTACTGACAAAACCTCCAACACTCATTTTTTCTTTAAGTTTTTCCTTGAATAGAGCAAACGACTCATAAATTGGGGTAGGTCCCTTTTTGGGCGAACTCTCTGTATCTTCGAAAATTGCAAGAAAATAACTTTGCAAAAATACAATATGATACAGATTTTTTCCTACATGAAATCTATTCCTTTTAAACAAATCTTGAAATAATGAAGAAGAAAATTGTGAATTTTTGAAAATAGCAAATGTAAACATTCAATTTTTTTTACCTTCGGGAAGAATTGCTTTTGCTGATAAAGTGAATGGCATGTTAACTCTTACGACTCTCACTTTGAATCGCAGGGTTTAGACGAAATCTTTACTGGTTGCGAACACCTTGCAGGCTCATGTAGTATTATAATATTGCGTAACCGTTACAAGTTATGCGAGGAGGTAAAAACTAGCTGTGCTATTGTAGCACAGCTAGTTTTATCATTCTGACTTCACCACGAGAGACATTCAATTCAGAGGGCAGTTTGTCACTGCTTTCTGGACTTCCGATGCTTGTCGGAGATTTTATGAATCAATTTGGTGGGCAATGCGAAGACAGAAATGAAGATAAAAAAGGAATGAAGTTACGAGCGTTATTGTGGGTCAGCTTCGGCATTAGCGAGGAAGTGATGAAGGAAATCATTGATCGGAGCTGTCGGCCTACTACTACGACCTACTAATTCGATTGTAACAGGCACCCCAAACTAACTGCTGTTGAAACATATTAAGTGACTGACGCCCTAATCTGACACCTTGCACGGGGTCGAACCCGCGACATTCCAGTCACGGGAATGCTCAGGACGTGAGGCATTGGCTTAATGCTCGCCTTTATAGGATGTATCGATTTCATACTATATAAGTTTCAATGTTAAATATTCTTGAGTACGTATTTAATTACAAGAAAATCTTAAAAATATATATTGATTGTAACAAATGTATTATTGTTAATTTAATTATTAATAATGGTCACGCTTATTTAAATATATCACTATACGTTTGAAAGTAAAATTTGTTCCTGTTTATTAGAAATAAGCCTGTGAATTTTTGCGCTTCTGAACCAGTAAAAATGTACATTTAAGAGTGATTTTATGGCGATTTTTGGTTCTCAGACATCATCTGATAAGAGAAGAACGAACGCTACTTATATTATTACCTCTCCTCAGAATACCTTTCAACATTCGGAAATTATTTCACATAATATTTTTTAACATTTTTTCTTATTTCTACAAAGAACAAAATGAAACAAACATTAACAGTGAGCTTCAATTAGAAACATATACGAGGAGAAAATCATCACAAAAAATGGACGGAAAAGGAATCCTCAACAAAATTTTGCAATGCATAAAAACAACAGGTAAATGCGAACAATTGTAATATTACGTCGATTGAAAAGGAAAGTACAACACGTAAGACGAACCAGGGACATAAAATACATTGGCACCTAGGGATACAAGGACTGAAAACACATTCTTAGGAAAAGAGGTAACATTCCTCAGGTATCCGCAGTTTAGGAACCCTCAGCTGCAGTTCCACGTGACCTAAGGCTACGTATTTTACGTTTCAGCCCAACCCGCCGGCTGCGCGCAAGGAAACAATCACCATTCGATCCGCGCTCTAAACCCGCGTTCACTAGCACCCGCATTCCCACACCCTCTCACGTACAGCCACTGCGCCACGTGACCCAGGCCTCCGCTCACACGCCCTTTTCGCCCTAAAAAGCCTCTCCATCCTCTCTCCTCTCTCTCTCTCCCTCTCGCTCTCCAACCCAGCACTTCCTCTTCGCTCCTCTCTCTCCGCTCACCCTGAAAGACCGGGGGTCCTGTTACTTTTTTAAAAGCGACGACCCACCCCGCCCGCGTCCGGACGCTCCCGCGTATGTGTGTGTGAGTTGCGTATGGGAGAGCCACCCCTAGAGCGTCGGCGCGTCGGCCAGATGCAGCCCGAAGAAAGAGGTACGAGCTCCAGGGCCCGGGGGGCAGCCATGAAAAAAAAATAAAAAAAAACGCGTCCGCGGGCAAGTCCTCTGTGGCACCCCACGTCCGAAGACGACCGCGCTCGCGCCCCCCAGAGGTCCCGCGCTTTTTTCTGAAAAGCGGTCACCCCTGAAGGAGAGGATGAGGAGAGGGCGGAGGGGGCGAGCGGGCGGCTGTGACCATAAAAAAAAAAAATTATATAAAAAAATCACGTCCTGCACACACACACACACACACACACCCCTCCCGCCGACAGACGCACAAGGCAAACCGGCGTGGGGCAGGCCGCCCGGAACCCCGGACGGGCCCGCGTCTTTTTTCATGCTAAAAAAAACCCTACCCGCGCCGTCCCGTAGATGGACCAGCGGCCAGGTAGCAGCGAGCCCGCCGCCGCGCGAGTGAGAGGGAGGTAGGGAGCGTGTGTGGGGTGAAAGCGAGACGGCGCTAGAGGGGTGCGGAGAGAGGGAGAAAGATTTTTCGCCGCGCGCAAGCGGGCGCTACCTGACGCCCCGGGCCATGCGGAGGGATGGTAGGAGGACGTGGCCAAAATGTGTGGACCCACCTTTTTTCCGGCCGGTTCTTTCTCCACGCAACGGGACTCCCGGCCCGGGCTCCGGGCGTTATTTTTTTTTCTTCCTTTCTTTCTTTCCTTCTTTTTAGCTCTCCCGCTCACCCCCTCGCCGGCGTCCTGATCGTCTCACGGTACTCAACAACCCCGAGAGCCTTTAAGCCTGCCCTGTGGATGACCGATCATGAACGCGGAGTCCGGCCGCTGCGCAGGTGGTCGGCGTGGACCGTGTTGGTTTTTTGGCTTTGCGGGTTTCGATGGGAAAATGCGAACGCGATCCGGAAGAACGAGGGGAAAAAACACAAAAAAAGCGATACACCGTTTTTCTTCCGGTGCCGCCCTCTTCCCCTAGCCTGCACCTCGCCTCTGTTTCCGTTTTCGCGACCCTTGTTCCGATACGGGCCATGTTTGTTCGTGGGAATTTTTGCGAGCGATTTCTTTTTCGCGATGGTTTCTTGATTTATTCCGAAGTTTCTGGAAAAGCGAGTGTGCTTTTTTGTGGGGAGGAAACGATATTTTTACGGAAATGGGGGGAGTGGTCGAAGAAAATACGTTAAATTGTCGTTTGTTCGATGAGTAGTGAGAGGGGCTAGAGGTTGTTTAACGGACGAAGAAACTACCGCTAATGGCTACTGAGACGAATTTTGTAGAAACTGCCTAAAAATTTCAAAACGGCGGTGTAACAGTTTTAAATATTTTTTTTTGAGAATAGAACGTCCGTAAAACCACTCGCTGATGCAATACTTCTTAATTATGAAATCGAAAGTCTTCAATTAGTACTAGGAAAGGCAAAATATACATTTCAAAAGTGAAGAGTTTTTAAACAGCTCATCAAAAGAGAGGTTGTGAAGAAGATTGTTGCACTGTTTAACAGATTCAAGAATTAGTAATTCGCTACCCGGCAATGAATTAAATAAATCATCGTATGTTGTAAACGTTGTTCGGTGCAACATCTTTTTTGAGAAATGTTATTTTTTTCTAAAAATAATTACTTTATTTATTTATTTGTGTGTACATTATAAAAAACAATTGTTTAACGGGCATTAAACAGAGAAATGTAATCAATAATGATTCTGGAGCAGTGCATAATTACGAAAAATCTTTTTATATGTTTATAAGAAAGCGTTTTTTATTGTCCACGTAACTTGTTAAAGATAATTTTATGACCAAGGGGAGGGGATTATGATCAATAAATTCCTTAATCTGCGATTTTACATCAAAATAAAAAGAAATTATGAAGGAAATTCTAGCGTGGTTTTCCTCCTCTTCGATAAATGGAGAACTTGTTTCTGATTTCCATAATTTACGTTTTCAATTATTATTATTAGTATATGACATAGCGAGAGTAGTCGAATTTAATGAAAGAATGGTTTCAAAAAGTAATATTAGAAGAATGGAAGAAGTGATGCAAGTTATCAAGATCATTCATTTTCAACAATGTAGTGTACTTATAAGTTCATGTAGTAAATTTATAAATAGATTGTTGCATCTCTATGAGATGTGCAAAAACCTAAAATACTTAAGTACTTAGTAATACTTAAAAAGCAATATTAGATGGTTCATCTCATGTAGAGTGTTCTGTTAGAATCCTTATAGGGGTCAAATAACAGCATTAGGGTAGAGGCAGAAAAGAAAGGTAAACTTTCTTGACTAGAACAAAGATGTGATTGTGGATTGGGAACCCTTAAATCTTCTTAGAAAGGCATTCTACAATGCCCTCTTCAAAGTGTTCGTACAAAAAATGTCGCGAAACCTTTGCACGTTTGTTTGAGCGATTAAAAGCGAGTATGAACCTCGGCTGACTTTTATTTCTAGTCACGACAGTCTTTTATTGATTTCGATTATTTTGAAAGTAGCAAGCCGCGCACGGTTTATCAAAGATGACCACGTTACGTCCCTGGTATTCATGAATTCAAAAATAGATAAATTAATTGCTAACGACAGCAGTAACGACAATGGCGGCAGCGGCTGTTAGAACAGTAGTGTTTGTAAAAGCATATCTGCTATTTCTAGAGCATGTTGTTAATACTTATTTCCCACGCATTTTTGACTTTTTGATTTACGAAGGACGACACAGTTTTGTTGTTAAGATCATCGTGATATCATTCCACGATCTGAATGCGATGCAACGCTTTACAAGTAGTTGCGATTCTGAGCCATTTCAGTAGAGGCGACCACAAACGTAAAATTAAGTACAGAAAAAAAGGAAATATTAGCTTTGTAAGTAGGACTACAACGTATTGGAGCGTCTTACTGGCTGAAGTTTTGTTTCCGACATGTCGTAAGAACTGGTTAGTTGAGCAAATAATGACTCTCAGCAAACGCGAGCAAAAGTGACATGGTGTGTGGTAGGGAGGTCTATTTTGTGTAACATGGGATTTTTTTGTTTCCCTTAATGAAATATTTAAAATTTGAAAAAAGTGAGAACACATTTTTAGTGGGGGAGAATCAGAGTGAGATTTTAAAATAATTGCAAATTCCCAACAATTAACGAACACACTAATGTGACGCAACAACACGAACACGTTGTTGTCTCAAAGAGAAGATCCTCATAATGAAATAGTGCTTGCAAATAATCCTACACCAATTTATCCATTATTGTTTTGTCGCCATGAAGTTCTTAATACGATGTCAATTGTTGACAGATGATTATATGAAACAAATAAAGAATACGAGGAAGATATCTGGTGCGTATGTGTGCAATATATTCATTTAGTAAAAAAAGCATTTTTATTTTTTAACAATATTATATTATATCGTTATTGTTTGTGTTGGATTATATCGCGTATATTTTTGTACACTTTATAGCGGCTTATATGTAATATTGCTGTGACACGTAGTTTGTTTACTGTCACTCGGCAACGGCATACACAGTTGATACTCAAATAATAATAATAATAATAATAACAATAATAATAACAATAATAATAATAAATATACTGCAAAGTGTTTATAGAAGATTTGCTTACTACCAGGATACGTGAAGTTGTATCCCGTTCCTCATAACTATAACATTAAGTGACCTTCACATTCCTGTAATTCATTAATTTTTTAGTAGAGCGCGCCATGCACTGATATTCTATTTTTTTACGCGTGCTTACAAACTAGACACATATCACATAATTTTTCAAAAAATTGTTTCGCTGCCAGAAGTTTGTAGTGCATTTCCTAACAATCACGATTCTTAACAGGAGAGTTTTCATTATGTTATTAAGAGAGCGGCTTACATTTATTTTAACTAATAAATATCAATTTATTCTTTATTCGTTTATTTACGAATACTGCACATTTCAAACTATATGAATAGTAACATTCCTGAAAAGGGTACTATTGAATGAAATGATAGAAATATTTTTAAAAAAAACCTTTTTCCCGGTGCATTACATTACTTTTTTGTAGTTCGTAAGATTTACGTAATATGCGAAAAGTAAAAAATAAAAAAAAAAAAGATTACGCATTACTGCATAAAAAACGACAAAGAACCGGAAATAACAAAAGAAGATTCGGAAATAACAAGCTGAAAATGTATGGTTAGTTAACGAATTCAGAATGCAAATCTTAACTAGTACATTTCATATGCATTTATTTCATAAATTTTAATACGGTAAAAGCAAGAAAATGGAAAATTCTCGTGAAAGGACACCACAAACCACTCGATGGAGGTGTAAATTCTTTAATATTTTATTTCACTGATAAACGTTTTATGATGTTAGTCTTTGGACATTTATCACCTGGCAATAATCTAAGAAGCCGCTGAACAAAATCGACTTTATAAGGTCTATCTGGAAATATTGCTGACAAGGAAGGTCTACAGAAATTTATCCATTATCAAATCTATAATCACACTTCAGATTAGACAACATAAGTGCGAACACTCACAAATTAATTTTCCGTCATCAAAATACGCGACAAACGAACCAATGTTTTTTCTGTTCACATCTATAGGTGCTGTAAATAACATATGCATTAACGGTGGAGCAGTTCTCTCGTAACTGTAGCGTAACTGCGGTAGCAAAGAAAAAAAGAAAAAGAAAAAAAACACTAAAAAATGCAAACGGTCAGTAACATGCTTCAGACTCATTATTCATTCACCGGGTCACCTATTTGCGGCAGTGAGGTCTGATGGGAAAATTTTGGATGTTGCGTTCGTCTTTCTTATAAAAAGCATCTCAGGCGCAACGGAAAAGAAAATAAAAAAAAGCCACAAAAAAAAACAAAAGGGCTGGACAGTTTTTGGAAGGAACGGGTCAGTTTTTCTTTGCGTACGATCCGTTCTCATACAGACAAGCGTCGAGGAAGGTACAGACTTTCTTAAGGGAAGCTTAATGGACTGACAACTAAGC
>BOPP01000284.1:606509-617017 GCA_017312745.1 Gryllus bimaculatus
AGAATAGTAAATAAAGAAAATGGGGAAAGAAAGGAAGATGGATTAGGGAAGGAGAAGAAAAAGAAGAGATAAAACAGGGAGAAAATAGCAAATGAGAAGGGAAAGCAAAGAAACAAATGCAAGTAGAAATGGATAGCAAAAAGGAAACGTAAAGTAAAGGTAAGGGGAAGAAAAATGGCGAAAGAACAGAAGAGGAAAAAGCAGGAGGAAAAAGAAAGAAGAGTAAAAAAAAGAAGAGTAAAAAGGAAAGAAGGGTAAAAAGGAAAGAAGAGGAAAAAGGAAAGAAGAGTAAAAAGGAAAGAAGAGTAAAAAGGAAAGAACAAAAAGGAAGGAGATGAAAAGGAAAAAGAAAGGACTGAAAAAGAAAGATAAGGGAGGAAAAAGAGAAAATGAAACAAGAGAAAAAGAAAGAAAAGAAATATAAAGAAAATAAAAATAAAGAAGAGACGAAGAAAGAAGAGGGAAAGGGAAAGGAGGGGGAAAAGAAAAAAAAGAGGCAAAAAGAGGAGAAAGAAAGGAGAAGAGAACACAGAAACAAGAGTTTAAAGAAAAATTAAGCATCGCTAAAGAGAGGAGAGGGTAAGCCAAAGTGCCAAGCAGGTGCAAGCGAGCGGCGAGGCCCCGTCTCCAGAGCGGTTGCGCAGCGCGTGTGGGTGGGTGCTGGGCCGGCGCGTAGGCGGGCGGGCAGGCGGGAGCGCGCACCGCCGGGCGAGGCGAGGCGAGACGCGACAAGGCGAGCGCCTGCGCACACACGAATCGCCCCAAAGCCACACAATAAAGCAGATAACAGCGCGGCGCAGCGCGGCGCACGGCGGTTGCGCAACCACCCAAACGTGAGCTCACCACCGCAGACGCGCGTGCCGTTGGAAGTGGCTCAGTGGCAACGCCGACGCTTCTGCAGCGACGCCGACCGCGAGGGCCAAGGGTTCGAGTCCCGACTACGGCGGGTTTGCGACGTACGGTTTATTAGCTAGCCACCGCCTGGAGGAGAATTCTAGCGGCCGGCTGCTTTGATCGGTGGTTTTCAGTGGTTGCTCCGATCAAGACCAGGCGAATGCCGGAGGAGTTCCTGAACAATTGGGCCACGGACTTTCGCGATCTTTTCTTCTTCATTCTGCCCCTTGTTTCCTTACACCCACGTGCGCACTTCACTGCCATACACGTCGGGGGCTTACAGCAGGTCCCACCTGGGACGGGTCTGCTACGGAAGATACCTGGAGAGGGTGGGTGAGCAGACGTGCTCGATTTTGGCTCATCCATCTCCCACCAGCTAGGGACCTCCCCACGCGGGACTGCTGTAAGCTCCAGATATTTGTGGTATTGGGGTGCATGTAAGTGTAAGTGTATGAGAGATGAGGATAGGACAAGGAAGGGGAAGGAAAGATCGCGCGCGGTCCGTGGCCTCATTTTTAAGATACTTCTCCGGCATTCGCCTGGTGTTGATCGGGGAAACCACAGAAAGCTGCCGATGAGACCAGTCGACCGCTAGAATTCTCCTCCGGACAACGATTGAATTCAACGATTGAATTATGTACTCGAAGTTAGTGTCAAAAATTCTGCCACTGATGGGACAGGACCTTCCGGAGAGAGACTGCACTATCATGCAAATAACAATAAAGGATGAGGAGCACTGCAGTATCATCATTTGATGCCCTTAGCCGGTTGCATATTACTCATTTGCCTCTTCCACCGATATTAAAAAAATGAAAACAAATACTTTCGTCATGACATCGCTTCGCCTTTTTTTAGCGACCTCCCCTGGAGAAAATAACCAAATGCACACAGTAGAACAGTAGTTTGTGAGCTCATTTTAGATAAACGGGAGATCGGCAACGAATGGAAAATTGGTGAACGATTGTTACTGAGTGACACCAAGTAATAAGTTTTGGTGTGCAGTTGTTGAGAAATTGATGAGGGTGGTGGTGAAAGATGACTAGATGATGAGATGAGTATTCATTAGTTATCTGGTTGACCTTTAATACGGCAGACAAAGATCTGAAATTCAATATCTGGGTTCGATTACCGGAGATGAAGTTTGGTTTGAAATTTATGAAATTCATATAATATTGTTGATAACAAAAAATATACGTTGTATCTTGACACTAAAAAATGTGAATTCTCTTAATAACAATTTATTGCAATATTGTTAAAAATACATGAATATATCTGGTAATTACCAAGGTTTTTAATGGCTATAAACGAATTTTCGATCATCATTTCTTACTCCACTTATTTGGTGATTCGGTGAGGATCTCCGACCAATAACTTTTCTCACAAAATTTTGAGGAGAGAGTCTCTCTCACTTTTTTCTGCATGTTCATTTTTTAAAGGCTCTCAATGCCTCCTCTACACATTGTGGCAACGATGCTCCTTCCACAGCTGTAAACGTCATGTCCTCGCGTTGTTCTGTGTGCCGGGTCTTTGCGTCTTTCTTATCTACGTGACAGTGTTTAACATGTTCTTTAGTGGACAATGGGGGCGCGATAAGTAATTTAGAACGAGCGCATTTGCTTCCCGAGAATTTACTCATAAATCTAGGAATGGACATAAGCCTCTTGGAAACAAAGGGGCCCATAAACATGAACCATAAATTCACGTCTGAGATAGCCAAAAGAGGGGAGGATTTTCCGCGTGAATCACGGCCTTTTTTGTATTTGGTTGGAAGCGTTATGTGGTTGGGCAATGAAGTAACGTACACAGTCCAATCAGAATCCTAAAATAGTTTAAGGGATTAGATTGAGTTTGTTACTAGAAATCAAAGGAACTGTAAAAATATATTAAGTCTAATAATTTCATCAATGAAATTTGAAAATCACCAAATGTTACTAATAAAATGAAATATTTTTTACGTTCAAATATACGTAAATAATGCAGTGTCATAAGACTTTAAACCCTGACCTAATAATACTGTGAAAAGTCATAATTTGATACAAAAGGAACGGTTTATGTTGTAAATGTCTTCCAGAATTGCAGCAAATAAAACTTGGAGTGACGTTCCAGGATATCCACGAAAGGTAGACACACGCAAGTTAAAGTAATAGAACTTTTATCGTCGCATATGTACGAAGATATGCTTTTTTGGGATGTTTATTTGGTGATAATGTGCGGATGTTCTGTGATAAGATATAATAGTTAGTACCTTACTTTTAAGTGGAATATAATAGAAATTGTTTCCCTTGCTCACAAGACCAGAACATTATGAAGTACGGTTTGTCGTCGAATTCTTTTCGTCTGTAGATTCAAATGCATTAGAAAGTTGGATTTAAATATCTATTTTTTTGGGAATATTCTTCATGTTTTTAAATTTTTGTGAAAAACTATGTAAGGATTCCAGTGACGAGAAAAAAGAATTGATTCACAAAATGTATTCATTTAAAATGCTTTTCTAACGATTCAAAACTTCAGCTTTGCAATTAGAGTAAACCAGGATGTGTGACACGCGCTGCCACCTATTGGACTTTTTAAGAATTACTGTACTTAAAAAATATCATCTCTACAACGGTACAATATTAAAATGTATTAAAGGTGGGGTCCTTTACGATACAATGTTTTACTAGTACTCCTACTTCAAGTGGATTTTATAAAAATAAATTTAAAATAATTTGTAAGTGGAATGCAACAATCAGTAAGTGTGAATGGGAAATCAATCTACTCCCGGCGAAGAGAGCGCTTTCTAGCAGCGGGGGAAGTAAGTAATCAAAATGAAAACAAAGTGAAAGAAAATAATTTTTGTTTCACAATAGCTGTAGCGTGGGGCTGAAATGAAAACTAATTAAGACAGAGTGTTTCCCGAATTATATGTTTGAAAACTCGTCCGTTCGTTTGCTCAAAATTCGTTAAGACGTATCATATTTTTATAAGATTGAATTTGCATAGAGAGTACATTTGAGATATATCACATAAAACATTTATGAAATAAATATTTCACAATAATACACTTAACAAGAAATCAAATAGGCCACTAGAACATATTGGCTAACGCACAAACTACAACCGCACGACTAATACATAATCTGTTGCAATAGTCTGTACTGAATTAATTGTCATTGAAACTTGAAATTATTATTATTTTCAGCTAAATTCTCCAATTATTAGTGAGGTAAAATAAGGAGTTGAATATAAACTCTTTAGAGAGTTCAATATCCATTTGCTCAAATATACGCCTCTCTCGAGTATTAGAACTTCCTAATTCTTGCATAATTTTTTTCTTTTATGTATTGGGTCATTCAACATACCTGAAAATTTCAATTTTCATTGAAGTATTCATTTTATTTTGAAAAATAAAAACTGTCATTTATTTTGTGTATTTTTGTCTTTTTTATTCTGTGTAAGGAATCTGTGGGGACTTTGAAGCGGTAGATAAAAAAAAGGATTGATATAGAAATCTCAAAATCTTTGCTTCACGTTCAAGGCAAAATATCTTAATTAGATTCTTAGGGGAACAAAGCAGGCCCTAACCCTATTGAACGATTTTAAATGAACTATCCAAATAAAACGCCAGAAACGTTTGAGGCTCCCTCAAGTTTCAATTTGTGTCTTTCTAGGTTCTCCGTGTTTCGTATTCATATGCTTTTATAAGATGTCTGAAAGTAATTTGAATTTCCCTTTCTTTTTCACTAGCTATGTATTGAATTTTGATAATGAATATGAATGAATTATTTTATAGGAAGTTTTGTAGCAAATTTAATCGCATATCCATAAATAGGTATACTGTGTAGGTAACAGCGAATAGGGCGCTATCTGTCACCGAACAAAAATACCTCATTCGATAGTATGTATTATCGAAGTTTACCATAATTGTTCCACCGACTTCCTAAAACCACACCTCCCAGTCTATTTTCACAGACTGACTTCATACAATCGTGAAATCTAATGTCTATTGTGTGGAGGCAAAATTGTCGGTTTTAAATTCTACAAAAAGTATCAAATATGTATGTAAAAACATTGCTTCATAATTTGTGATAAAAATCTTTAAGGACCCTGAACTGTGAAATAATACTGATTAACGAAAACTGTAAAAAGTAATTGATTAACGAAATACTAATAACTAATATATCTTGTTTACAGTATTGATATTCCAAATTTCACAAAATCTTATTGAAGGAGCACAATTGGATTAACGAGAAAGAAAAAAAAAAGTTTTTGCATTTAATGAATTAATATATTTTTACCACATTTTTACCTTATGAGACTATTGAATGTATAATTTTCACCATGTACTATTATTCTGTAATATAACCATGTTTCATTGGGTAAATTTAGTGTACAAAACCAAATTATAAAAAAGGTGTTCTTTAAAAGAGGCTTCTATTTAAATATTGCCTCGGGATGCACTTGAGATAGAAGGTTATGAAATCTAGCCCCAAAACTAGTTGAACTATTTTTGTTGTTAAGGAAAGCGTTCTATTACCTTAGAATTTGAAATAAGGAGTTTATTATTATTTTCTGTATATTGAAAACCAAGCATCAGAAGACAAATGGCTAGTAAAAAGCATTTCAATGTATCTTTCCATCTTTACTTTTATGCATCTTCAACTAACAACTTAAACAACTTTATACAGTCAAAGTCTCATGAAAAGAGGATTTCTTTGAAATAACTATTTACCTTTCCTCTAAAAAGTTACATTTTATTTTCATTGAAGTTCTTCTCAGAAGTACTTAACCTCCAAATTCAGATAATTTCCAACCAAATACATCCAGATTAGGGGCATAACTTCTTACCCTCTCTTCTCCGTTAGAAACACAGATAACTCAACAAAACTCCTCCCCAGCAGACCTCAAAGGTTAGTCACCGGACAACTCTCGCAGAAGACGAAAAAACAAAAAAAACAAAACGCAACCCAGAAGCAGCGCCGCAAGAGAGAAGCACCGTCTAAGAACAAAGACTAAAGACAACCTCGCCAACGAACAGGGCGCTATCTAGCATCGGCCGGCGAAACGTCCCGCGAAACAAAACACGGTTGAACTTCTGCCCTCGCCGGCGCGGGCGGGGTGCTTTCACAAAGAGAGCAGGCAGCTTCCTTCCTAACTTCCGGTAGTGGGCGCAAGCGGCGCGCTCTACAACTCGACCGAGTGGCGTCGCGCGGACAAAAGTTTGGACGCCGACAAAAGAGAATCGCGCCGCGACAAGGGACGAGCGGGGCCCGCAGGTTTCGTAGTATGCGGAGCCGCATCTCGAGCGGGGGACCTGGTGGAGGGGGCCGCTGGGCTAATGGCCTACAGTGAAAATGGGGGTGACTTTTTATTCTTACATTTACGAAAGTGGGATCTATTGTTTAGTTATTGAAGAGGAAAGATAAAAGTAATTTACCGAACAAGAGAAAAAAAAATCTGGAATTTCATTTAATTTATTTATTGATTCTGATTGGGATAACACAAACCAAATATTACTACACCGTGAGTATATATTGTTCCTGCCAAGTTATTTTCGCATAGGTGAAGACGCTGTGTGCACATCAGCACCAAATATTGCAACATAGAAAACTGAAAGTTTTAAATTAAACATTATTTTGAACGAAATAATGCATAAATGGGCAATAAATTATTATATCTATTGAAATACGATCAAGAAAAAATCTAAATGTAATATCGAAAAATTGCACATTTGTTCAAAACGTAAGACATTTTTTGTTGTTTAAAATTATAAAAATATAGTGAGTAGCGCGCTGTAAAACTCGATCAAGTGGCGTCCGCGGGTAAAAGAGCGGTTGGACGCCGACAAGAGAGAATCGCGGTGACATGGGACGAGCGAGGCCCGCAGGTTTCGTAGTAAGGGGAGCCGCATCTAGAGTGGGGTGGGGAACTGGTATAGGTGGTAGTAGAAGTAGTTGAAAATGGGTGTGGCTTTACACATTTTTAAAAGTGCAATCTATTGTTTAGTTACTGAAAAGGAAGTTTAGTCATTGTTTAGTTACTGGAAAAGGAAGAAAAGTAATTTATGGATCAAGAGAAAAAAAGTTCTGGAATGCAATACATTATTTTGTACATTTGAACGCAAACAAGAAAATTTAAATGTAATATTCAAATAGTGCACGTTTGTTGAAATGTAAGACATTTTTTGTTGTTTAAAAATTTAAAAAGGTGATGTATTAATTCAAGAAAAATCAAAAATTAATATAAGTAGTTTAAAAACATATCAAAATATCAAAGTAAAATTACCAAAGTAATTGTGACACTAAATTGAAACTAACCTTTTTTTCATTATCTTCATTACTTCTTATGGTCGTTATTTGATTTGTTTTGATTCTGCTTTTTTTTGTTGTAGTACGGGAAAGAGTATAAAATTTTTATTGCGGAAATGTAAAGAAATTGCCCAATTGCGATTTAAGTATATTCAATGCACCAGTGAAATAAATAACTCAGCCATCGATTAGGAGAGGGGAAAATTCACTAGGGTATAGCTGTTCAAAGAGGTATTGAAGTCATTTTTACTTAGACCTGCAGCATCAGAATGAGACGCATTAGAGTTAGAGAAGAGTCGCAGACACAAATGATGTCCAGTGCTTGGAGTTAAGGGCGCTCCAAGAAGAGGTCACATTAATCATGCCCTCTTAAAAATGCACAGAATAAACAAGTAGAAAATTAGAAAATTGTTGCCTTAATACGAAAAATAAACCCCACAAATATTCGCGCTGGCGCTGGCATATGAGAGAGCGATTTCCTTGGTGGAGGAGCTGGTTGGGAAAGTAGGGGGATTACGTGGCGTTGTTGACGGAGAATGTGGTAGCGGGGGTGGTAGTGGTGGCGGTAACGGTGGCGGTAACGGTGGCGGTAACGGTGGCGGTAACGGTGGCGGTAACGGTGGCGGGATCGTATAGTTTATTCGAATATGACAAAGCAACTTGATATTATTGTTATACATTTTTAATTTTTAATCATTGATGTTTTATCCTTTTTATATATACAACGTTTTATAATTTTCTAAATATTTTTATAATAAATTAAAAAAAATAATTTAAAAATTTCTGACAATAATTATAAAAAATTTAAAAAATTGAAAAATACAAAATAAAAAGAATTTTTTTATTTTTTTAATTTTTTTAAGTTATTAATAAAAAATGTATTTATATTCGCGTCTAAATTATATTACATCAATTTATAATTTACCCCCTAATGAGATTTTGGTGAACCCAATATTATCGGGCCTCCTTGTCATACGACTTCTCCCAACACCCCCGCTCGTCTATTCTACCTCGCCTTCGGTTGTTGAACGCGCAAGCGCCTTGAGAACGTACAACCCTGTGCTGCAGTTGTACCCGCGGAGTCATATACCGTTGCTGACGTCTTGTTATACCTTGTGCTAAAAATCTACTTAATCGTTAAGCCCATCGTACCTAGAAGTTTTGATTTCGTGGAGCGTGGTGTGTATTTGGATATAAAATTACATCACTACCGCAGAAGACAATACACGACAAAGCGGAAAGAGCGGGAATGGACGTGAAACCACGAGCTGTTAACACGATACGAGCAGTAAGGAAGACGAGCTGGCTCTGAGAGTCCTCTGTGGAGCAAAAGACCGATATTTGTCATATAGGTTAATCAGGCCACTTTAAAGCGGTCGCTTACCACCGGGATTTATCTTGAAAACAGCAAATACCGAGTACGATACCTATTATATAGGAAGTAATCAAAAATAATTAAAATTTTGCAAAGAAAGTGATAAAAACACAATGCTCAAAAAATTATAAAACCCCATGATAAAAAGATATAAAAAAATCTCCTACAACCGATATTATTTACGAGACAATTCCAAAAATTTTGTAAAAACATTCGAAGTTTTGTAAAAGTAATCTATTAAATAATTTTATTATTTTTGACATTTTTATAATTTTATTTGAGTTTTTTATTACTATTTTTTGATTTAATTTTAATTTTTTTCAATTTTTTGGACTTTTATTTATTTATTTTTGGAGAATTTTTATATTTTTTAATTTTTTATAATGTTTTCATTTTTAATATTTATTTTTTATATTTTTCTACAAAGTCCCATAATTTATTTTTTAATTTTTCTCCCCCACGCTCCTTTTTAATTAGGTTCTTATTACCCTGTTTGACAATGATCGTCTTTTTCCATCATCGACGAACTTCTCAAACTCCCGGCCTCGCGTCTTTTCCCTCCACCTCCCCCCGTCTGCATTTAGCCCGCGTAACCCGCTCATTAACGGTTTTCGTCTATCCCGTCTTTCGATCCTCCGTGTTGCTCTTTGCGCTGTGCCGTGTCGTGTGTTTATGCCGTCCTTTAGTTTCTTTGGAAGGCTTTGTCGATTTTTTCTTTTTCCGGACGTCCTTTTTGGTCATCGCCATAGGCAGGTCCTCCGTCTCCCGTCCGCCCACCCCCACATCCAAATTTGTAAAAATCTATGGACAGTTTTTTTTTGAGAATATTTTAGAATCTTTTGTAATAATTTAATAAATTTTAGATTTTTTTGGATTTTTTCATTTTGATTTATTATTTTTTTATTTTTTGTAAGTATTTTTGATTTATATTTTCTTTTCATCAAATTTTATATTTTTTATTGTTTTTAAATTTTTTTGGGGTTTTTTAATTTAGCCCCCTTTTTAGTAACCCTGTTTTTTGTGCACCACATATTCTCCGTCCTTTTGTCACAGGAAACTTTCTCACCCCCCGGGAGCTTCGCCTTTTTTCCTACCCCTCTTCGGTATGTTAACCGCTACGTTCCGTGGGTCCGTCAATTCGTCCTTTCCCTCCTTTCTGTGTCCTCTTCCGGTGTTGTCGTGTTCTTATTTCGTCTTTTTTCATTTTGTTGCTTGTCGGCCTTTGGGTCGATTTTCTTTTCGACCGGTCCTTTTTTTGTGTCGAACCTCGCGCACGGTCTTGGTCCCGGTTTCCTCCCGTCCGCCCCCCACAAATTTGGTAAATATGAAAGGGTTTTTTTGGGAAATGTAAATATTTTAAAATTTCTTTTATTGTGTAACTTTTTCAATTTCTCTTAATTTATTATTTTCCAATTCGTGTAGCGGCGAAGGCGGGGAGGTGTGGAAATTTTTGTATATTTTTAATTACGGATGCGTGCGGTGGAAGCGAGAGGAAGGAGCGGTGAGATTGGAACGGAGGGCCGTCCTCATGAAGTGGAATTAACCCTGGTCGGGTCTGTGAAGCGCCAAGACAGCGAGCAGAGAGCGGGAATATGAAGAGGAGCCGACACGGAGCGGCATGATGGGGCGGGCGTGCGTGTATGATCTTAGTGGTTTTTAGGTGTGCACGCCGAATGTGATGAGAAAACCCGGTTCTGTGGACCTGCTGCGGCCGCCGGGCTCGGACAGCGCCGCTCCAATACGTCCCGACTGCCCCCGGTGTGGCAGGTTGCGCGTTCCTTTTTCTTAACCTTCTTCGTCGGCGGTGTCGGAAGAGGCAGGAACAGAGAAGGGCTTGGGGGCGGCGGGGGCGAGTGCACCAGCATACGGGGCAGCGCGGCTGCGCTTTCGCCCAAGACATCTGCCTTGCAGCCTTAAGCTCGTCCACGTGGAAGAAGGCCTGAGGGCGCTTT
>BOPP01000284.1:630110-646847 GCA_017312745.1 Gryllus bimaculatus
CGCTCACGTCTTCGGCCGGGCCACCTCACAGGGCGAACCTTGATGGCTGTGTTCGTCTGTGTGTGTATGGGTTGGAGTAACGAGTTATCACTGATCTCAGGACGTCACAGCGTGTTAGGTTTAGACGTCACTGCATTTTCTCTCATTACTTGTTTCTCCATCTCATCTTCTTTTCCTTCTTTATTGTACTATTTTCTACTCCTTCCGTATCTTCACCCATTTCTCCTTTCTTCTCATTTTCCCACCGTCCCGTCCGGCCGCCCGCCAAGACGGCCGTCAGCCCTAAAACTGTTTCGCACCGCCGCACCACGCGTCCCACGCGGGCGGGGCGGGGCGGGCGAAGCTGAGAGGGGCGAGCGTTTCGAGCTGCGAAAGCGAACAGACAGTGAAGGACGGAGCTCTGTGCTATTCGGCCTATCGCCTGCGGGAAATCGCTCCGCCTGAGAGAGAAAGAGCGAGTGAGAGACGGCGACGGGCGACGGCATCTGCTGACGTGTGGATGGATGGCTCTGCAGTCTCTGTTCCGTCCGCTGGAGGCGTGGGTGGCGGTGGAGGGGGGAAGGAGTTCGTGAGAAAAAGAGAATGAACGAGGAAGGAAGAGAAGGAGAGGAAAATAGACCGAGAAGAAATACAGAACGGGGGAGAGTGAAAGTAGAATAATGTCGAAGTGGAGGGAACATAAAAATGAAGAGGTAAAGGAGGAAGATAAAAATAATACATAGAAGAGTAAGAACGAATAAGAGCCAAACAAAAAAATAAATGAGAGGAGAAAAGAGCAGTAATCGAATGAAAGTGTAATTAGAAGGCTAAGAGGAAAGCGAATGTAGAAGAGAAGTTGGAAGAGCAGGAGGTGAAGGATATGAATAAATACGAGAAATATAAGGGGGAAAAGAAGGAATGAAGAGGAGGAGTGAAAAGAGATGGTAGGGGAGTAAGGGGATGTAGGTGAGATTAGATACATTTTTGTCAAAGAAAAGTAGAAACTGCAGGCGATGTTCGTGGAGGAAATATAAGGAAAAACAGAAGTGATATCAAAAAGAAATATTGTGACAAATACTGGTAGGCGAATAAGTGAAGAAAGATTTGATTGTCAAGATTGTCAAGAGAAAAAGAATCCGGGGACTCCGATGCATTGTTGAGGTAACCATTTCTCAATAGTCCCTGATTCTTAATCGCAATGACGAAGTTATTGGCAGTGAATACTGGAAAGTGATGAACAACAGGTGGAAGTATTCACAGTGCACACGAACTGAATATTGCACCACAACGCATACCATCACAACATATAAAATAAAATACACACATAAAAACTATACTTACTCCTTCGCCCTATTTCTTTAAGAAAAATGAAGATCCGTGTCTTCTCAGCCTTCTTCAGGTGATATGAGTTGCAGATTTCTGTTAACCGCTCCTGAAATGCACCGGCTTCGCTCAGGACCAACGTTGGCGTTGCCTCTAAAACGATTCCGACTGGGAGCTCCTCGGATTCGAATCTCGACAGCAGCGGGTTTTCAATACTAGCTGTACAGCTCAAACAAACTCATTTGGTGTCTGGAGGAGAATTCTAGTGGCCGGCGTCTCGTATAGGAAGATTTCCGCAGATTCTGCGATCAATGCCGGAGTGAGAAGCGAATGCCCGAGCTGTACCCTAATAAACTGGCCACGGAACGCGCGCGATCTTTCCTTCCTCTTCCTTGTCCTATCCTCACTCCTGTCACGCACAGTTACGCTCACATTCACCCCACTACTACACATACCGGGAGACCGGTCGAGAACTTGGAGCTTTTCTCTTTGGGGCGGTGCAACACTGGTGGGAGATACCTGGTTGGGAAAACTCCGCAAGCCGACGTCCATGTCAGCGCCGAATCTCATCACCAACAGGGGAAGAACACCGCCACATCCACACATATAAACATCCACTACACTAACGGGACTAATGACCATTGCAGTTGACGCTCCTGAAACCATCAATCAACCTGGCAAACGCCTCATGACGACATTGAACAAAATAAAAACCTTTCCTGGCAGTAACGGTAGATATTTTCCCTTAAGATTTGTGAAGGAGAGCACAACTCACTTCAATTGATCATTCAAATAATTTTCTAAATGTAATGAGTGCACAGGAATTCTAGGTATCAGATCTATGTACTTCGTCACATTTTGCTTTCGACAGGGTACTAGTGGGAGAGGGGAAGAGTGTAAGAAAGGAGCGGAATAGTAAAGTGAGTTAAGGGAAAAAAGGAATGATAAAAGTCCCGTAAATCAAATCTTTGGCACAGGACACTCATTGTGAGGTAAGCCACTGGGGCGGGAGTTTGATCAAAGTCCTTTCCTAGTGAAATTTAGGATCGACAAAGCTGTTTCGCATCATGTTTTGTTTTCTCGTAATCACCACGTGCCCCGGTCCTTCATTCCACCGTTGCTCCCACATCATTCACCCATCACACTGCACCACATTCCTCATCATCACCACCTCTTCCCTCCAATCAAGGGGAAGAAGATTATTGGAGAAGGAAAACAAGAGCTAATAAGGATGGAAAGGGACGATGAGGTAGGCGGGCGAGAGGGCGTAATGTGATGTAATTTATGAAGTTTTCCGACTTCTGAAGTTTAAAAAAAAATCTCTAATCAATCGAAAAGATGAGAGAAAAGCGGGAGACACTAGAGTGGCCCTCTTAACGTCAACCAAACAATAAAAATCAAAACTGATGAATACGCAAGTGTAATATAACAACATTCTATGCAACTTAATGCAACTTATGCAACTTAACAACCATCTGGTATCGTACGTATTTTTTTCATTTTACTGTCTATCAAGTTCACCAATCCCTGGTGAACTACGTTTGAGTCTGAGATATCAACTGAATCCACAAGGTACGTATATGGATCATAATTGACAATATAAAAAAAGCTGAAGGAAACAATTTCGAGTGACATTATTTTGGGGTAATGCACTTTAGGGTCATACATAACACCAAAACAACGTCTCGTTTTAGGGTAATGTTTATTGTGAATTTGTGTTTTGTGGCGAGATTCTTAAGTTGTGTCTAGGAGCGAATCGTACATTCATTCAGTGTTGAAAAAGGGGTGTCAAATTCAATTACGGTTCATTGGAATCTTTCTCGATAATTTTCCACAAAAGAAGATTTTTTCGACAACAACAGACCCTAGTTGCGGCTGTAGAACATTGTAGAACAGTTCAGTTGCATCTTGTGCCTAGAATCTCATTCGAACTGTTGACAAAGAAATCTCGTGCATCATGTTGAGCATTAGAGGGCGCTGATCTGTTCAACTTCCGGTCACGGGGATGAGGGCGTCGCCCCTTGCAACCAAGGGCAGACGTTGGACTTTCCGCGAAAGAACAACACAACATTCTGCCACTGTATGTCAACAGGGGTAATCAATGGTTCCACTATTTACAAATACCTTCCACAGCTCTTACAAACCAGCTGAAACGTTGCATCTTAGAAACGTTGCCATCAAATCTGAACGATAGGCCTCCGAACTTATTTTTGACAATAATCCCAGTTTCAGAAGACAATACAAACACCCACAGAAATCATGCATTTTATAAGCAAACAAACGCAATTAAAAAAATAACTTAAATTTTGTCAATCATCCAAACATAATTTAGTACACGTCAATTTAAAAATTATTTCTGGAATAAATTGCTGGTGGGAAGTAATTATATGAACATTGAATTGATATTTAAAATTTTCCCTTTCGTTTGATAGTCAGATTTCCTTCTTCCTTCGGGTTGTTATCAATTCGTATTATCCAAACTCCTTAACTGTACACAATAATTTTCAAATACATGTTACATTAATGGTAAAGAGAAGATGTTGACATGAATGATTTTCATGTCATCTAATAGCATCTGAATGTAAAGGCTCTAAAAAGAGAGAGAACAGAGAAATATATTCAGAGGACAGTAAATGAAACAGAGGTGCAGGATAACACGATAAGACGTCGCAAGAAAGGTAGAGAGATGGAAGAAAATTAAGACAGAACAGTGAATGAGATGGAGACGGAGAAAAATAATAGGGAAGGAAGGAAATAAATCGCAGAGGATAGTAAACGATATGAAGTTGCAGAATAAGGGAAAGGAAACGCGCGAGAAAAAAAAATGTCCAACAAAAAGGGGAAAATGGAGTCAGAGTGCTTGATTGATTGAATGATTGTTAGTGATTCCGAGTGCGTCAACTGCTAAATTCGGGAAAAGCTCTAAAATCCCTAAGGATCTCTCGGCATATGTGTGGTAGTGTAGTGAATGTTAGTGTAAGTGTGTGTAAGCAAGGGGTGAGGATAGGGAAGGGAAGAGAATGATAAGAACTCGAGATGCCACTTGTCCGTTTGTTAGGATACAGCTTCAGCTTTCGCCTGGTATTCGACGAAGAAACCAAGAAAAACCACCGATCAGAGCAGCCAGACGCTAGAATTTTCCTCCGGACAGCGACTGAATTCCACCTAGCTGACAAGCTAGTGTCGAAAATCTTGCTACTATCGGTACACGAACATAGGACCTCCGGGTCAGAGGCACTGGAGCGTCATGAGTTGATGCCCTAGGCCACCCCTCCCGGTGACAGTAAACGAGCTAGAGGTGCAGAACAAGGCGAAGAAAAAGCCCGAGGAAAAATGAGAGAAGAAAGGAAAGAAAACTCAGACAGAGGACAGTAAAGGCGCAGGAGTGAAAGAGAAGAAAAGGAAAGAAAACATGGTAATTGAGATAGCGATGCAGAATAAGGGGAAGGATAGGTGCGAAAAAAAATAATAAAAAAGAAGGTAATCTCAGACAGAGGACAGTGAACGAGATTGAAGCGCGGGATAAGGCGTGTTATAAGTATGGTGTCCGCCATAGAGGCGCGGTGGGAAGTGGAGGGGAGGGGCGGGGGTGCCCTGGCGATGGCATCAGCAGCGCCCGCCCCCGCCCCCGCCGCCCCCTCCTGCCGCCGCCGCCGCCACCTCCTCCGCCGCTTGCAAGAATGAATGAATGGGCTGCCCGTGCGTGGGAAGAAGCCCCGGCCATCGTCCCCGCAGCTTCCGCCCTCCTCCCCCACCCCCGCCACCACACGCACGCGCCACGCTCACGGCACTGGGTTGGCGGCCGGACGAAAAATCACAATTATCTTTTACCTCTCGGTCAGAATTACCAACGGAACTGACATTTGGCATATCGAGGGATCAATTTTTGAGGCGTTCACATCACAAGTGAACACGTGAGAAGAATAAGACAAAAGGTTTCACGGAACATTTATTCCAGAAACGTGAAGGATACACTATGTGGATGTTTATAAGGCTTTTTACATTATGTCACCCATTTCATAAGCTCTGAAAGTGGATTCTCGTACACCTTACTTTTAAATTAACAGCGACGGGAGTTGCAGTTGGCTGTCAAATACTGCATGGTACTATCTCTGGCGGCAGATTTGTATGGAGGAATTGAACCTTGAGATCACAAGTGAATCGAGTCCAGTTTTCATCATTTTGGTCGTATTTGGAATATAAAATCTCTATTTGAATTTCTTTTCAGAGCTTATGAAATGGATGCCCTAAAGTAAAAAGCTCTTATAAACACCTAAATAGAGTATTGTACATAGTTTCACTGAAATTAAATTTTTCGAAAAACCTTTACTCCTATTCTTTACGCCTGATTTATGTCACTTTTGATTCACTTGTTTCCTGAATCCCGGAAATTGATATGCACTGCATAACTTACCTAGGTCGAAAGGATCGTGGTTAGGAGGGAAATATGAAAACAGTTGAATAATGCTACGTGTTCTCTTATGGAGGAAATTAAGAGAGGGAATTATGAAAGGGAATTATGGAAGTGAAATATGAAAGGACAAACCGAGTGTAGTTACCATCTAGTTAAGTAGTAAATAAGTAAATCTGAATTCATAACATTAACTGAAAAATAATACCTTATAGTATGTACCACGGGCGTTAATTTGTCATTAGAACCTACATAACGCCTTTGGTACATAAATAACCAATAGGACCATGGAGCAAATTTTCAGGGGAGATTGAGATGCAATCACTTCATTCTTGAGGCGATTATATACACAAAACGGATCCAGAAAGTATGTTTCCTTAGGTCGTCAACAAAAAGGTGACAACTTCACGAAAAAAACAACAAAAAAACAATTGTAGCAGATACGTCTCATGTTGCACTATATTTCTACATAATTACCAGCTTATGTGGCTGAGGGCAACGGTTGATGTCATTGAAGTGCCTCTAACCACGAGGTTCTAGGTTTCGAGTTCGGATGGTGGTAATATTTTTTACCCCGCTCCGCCTCCCCGCACCTTGCTACATCACACACACACACACACCACTCACAGGCACTGAGTTGCTTGCCGAACGAAAAATCACGTTTAGGCCCATGGAGCAAAATTCTCTATTACGAGGCGGATCGAAAAATAAAATTTTGTTAGGTCATCAACAGAAGGAAGACACAATACCATGAAAAAAAGTAGGATATACACCTGATGTTGCACTATTTTTACTCCAATTACCGATAGATTTTTACTGATTGTTTGATTAATATTTGATTGAAAACTACGTTTCAGAGACGTCGGCAATTCTCCTGCAGACAGCGGCTGAATTCGACCTAGCTATACAGCAAGTGTCGAAAATCTTGCCTGGGGCGGACTAAAACTCTAGGACATCCCGGCCAGAATTACCAAGGGAATTGATATATTGATCATGCGCAGGGGTCAACGTTTGAGGGCTTCAGAGCACATGTGAGTCAAGTGCCGCAGAAAAGAAATGAGAAGAAAAGGCGTAAAGGTTTTACGGAACATTTAATTCCATGGAAAAGTGTACAGTACACTATTTGGACTTTTATAAGGCTTTTTACATTAGGGCACCCATTTCATAAGCTATGAAAGGGGATTCACGTACAGCATTGAAATAACAAATACGTTCAAAATGAAAAGTGGACTTGATTCACTTGTAATCTGTACGTTCCATTCCCTGTGCCGTAGAAGTCTGCCACCGGAGATAGAACCAGTGTTAGACAGCCACCTGCAACTCTGCGTCAGTCGCACATCTTAATATTAAAATTCACCGCTTTTTCACGCAGTATTACGTAACTTTTTCTCCACTAAGTGCTAGTTTTAAGTGCTAGCGATGTTTCACACGATTGCTGCACATTGCGATTATACACACGACTACCAAGATATATATCAAAACGCACAATACCAACTAAATCGTGTTGTTAATGGTTTTGAAAACCACGAAATGAACAAAAACCGGCAGATTAGCGTTTATTCTATTAACTTTAACATAGTATCATTAAAGTTTTGTGATTTTAATAATATCTATTAATCTGCTAATGAGAGCACGTGATAACTCATCTAGGGTCCGATACCTTCCTAAAATTTGGTTGAGTAGAGAGCTAAATTTTCTTTCTAAACAAAGACGCTTAGTGTGTTAAACGTATAGATTAAAATAATACACAAATGTCACTTTTATAGTATGATAATGCTATATAATGTAAAATGTACTTATACACCAAATGGTAAAGCTCAACTAGGTTAAATTCAACTAAAACCAGTGATTAAGATAAAGATACATTTATTTAAACTGCAAGTGGGATTAAACTGGGGGCAGATAATTACATAAATAAGATAATATAACTAACCAGCAAATTACATAATAATAATAATAATAATAATAATAATAATAATAATGATAATGATAAAAATAATAATATAAAAACTGACTGATTCAAAAAACATTAAATTACCTGGAGAAAAATAAACTGCTATAATCTAACTCCGCATTGAATGTTTGTTCATTTAAGACCATACTGCACTGCCACTGCACTGCATTTCACTTCACTTGAATATGACCCTTTAATCACTTCATTATTTATCTGCTCTACACTGCACGACATCTCACTGCACAATATAACACTAATGCAGCGCTCTAAAATCTACTATTCTCAGTTAAACCTCCCACTTACTAAGTAATATCCCATACGTCGTATCTAAAATTGCCGTGAGTGTTGCAGAGAACACAACTTGCTTGCTATCCTGTACCCATCGCTGCCCCACAGCCTCCTGGCCGTCAGTCCCTTTCTTTAGGGACTGTGCTTCGGACAGTCCTCGCGTCCTCATCGCTCATGGCCCTCCACCTCATCCCCCCCACCCCCACCCTCCAAACCCTCACGCGGACGACTGCACAGGCCAAACCTCCGCCACGTGAGAGCTGTTTGCGCAAGGCGCGCTGTGGCGTACGTTTTACACGGGAACGGCTGGGGTACCTCAAGGCTTTAAATTATATCTCTGCAGCGTCTCTGAGGAGGTCCTAAGGTTCCAATCCAGGCGGTGCAGGATTTTCGACAACAGCTAGATGGTGAGGTCGAGTTAGGTCGCTGTCTGGAAAAGAATTCTGGAGGCCGGCTGTTCTGATTGGTAGTTTTCCGTCGTTTCTCCGATCAACGCCAGACGAATGCCGAAGCTGTACTCTAACAAACGGGCCAGGAACACCGTGAGATCTTACCTTCCTCTTCCCTGCCTTATCCTCATCCCTTGCTTACACACACTTACACTAAGATGCACTACACTAACACACATGTGCCGAGAGACCGGTCGGGAGTTTAGAGCTTCCTGACATTAGCAGTTGACACGCTCGGAATAACTAACATTCATTCAATCAATCAATCACAATGTCTCCATTTCCTCCTTGTTGTTTGAGATTTTTTTCACGCGTTTTCTGTAACTTCATCTCGTTTACTATCCTCTGCGATTTCTTTCCTTGCTTTATTATTCTTTTATCCTCCTCTTTCCTGCCCCTTTCTTGTCCTATCATCACCTCGTACTTACACACTTACATGCACCGCACTACTACATATGCCGGGAGATTAGAGCTTGTCCCAGCTGAGGTGGTGCTCCGCTGGTGGGAGATATCTGTATGGGAAAAAACTTGCAAGTCGACGTGTAGTTCGGTGCCGGATCTCACCATCCAGCGAGGAAACATCACCTCAACCTTCTATGATAAAAAAAAACAACAACACTACCAGAAGCAGGACCATTGACTATAGCAGTAGGAGCCCGGACTCTTGAAATAATTAATCAATGAATTAAACATGGACACCTCAGCTGGTGAGTTTAAGATAGGTTAGAAAGGCAATGAGAGTGTGGAGTATTCAAGAAAGGAGAGAGTCAGTGGGCGGCCATGACTCTAAATTAGATTATTTTAGTTTTATTTGATTTATTGTAAACCATTCTAATCTATTGATCATATTACATTCTGAAGGGTATTCCCATTTTATTCATAAGAGTACGACAACTTATTTGGGTATGTTGTAAAATGTAGTAGTATATGTAAAAATATGTAGTTATAACAAAATATGTAAAATAAAAATGGTCTATTTTATTGAAGGCTTCTTGCAAACTTTAAAATATTATTGAATGCAGGTATATTGTTGCTGCAATAAATAGTATTTACATGAAAATACGTTCCTTTCTTGCTTCGAAACTAATTAGAATTCATTGTTTCACTTTAGATATGACGGATATAGTGAATAAAGCATATTATTCATTTGCAAAGCACTTTAACTTTCTGGCGGGTGCACGGGTCTAAATTTTACGACAATAGCAGATTTCCTAGATTTGCTGTCACCTTATTGGTGGCAAAGACTTCTGCGTTCTTGGTATTCCTTGCAGGTATCTTAAGTGATCCGCTATTTATTTTTCTCGCGATATCATCAGTTTTTGTAACTCTCTATACGGAATAATTGCAGTGTCGTAAACTTTACTCTGCGAGTCTACTGTTGTCCTAAAATTGTATTATAATTTGGAATAATCTTAATTTGTGTAAAATGTCCTGAGGAAGAAGTCATGTGAATGAAATTCAGAGTATTCTACAAGAGCTGTCTGATCGGGAAAAAGATCCTGAATTGGATAGTGATAGTGAGCCGAGTATTGAAATCATAACGAGCATAAACAAGATTCTGGATTGGAACAAGAGATTTCTGATACTTAATATGAATTTTTATCAAATGATATGGTTTTTGCTTGTTAATACTAATTATCATAACGACAAGACATAGCGTACACAGCAGTATCGAAATCACAGCTAAACAATAACACAGCCCCACAAAAAACAACTATAATATAAAAACTAAATTGACGCTTGGGACGTAATGGTATATTCATACGAGTACATCATTTTGTGCTTTCCCACCCGCCCCACAATCTCTTAAGTGAAAGTACTGCCCAGTTTGAAAGGAGATTTAATGCAAATACACTTTGCAAATATTGCAAATACACTTTGAGTTCGTATAATGGTAATTCTATGATTTTCTGACACTTCTTACATATTATAATGTCGCATAAAATTGCATTGTTCTACAATTTCTATGTTTTATTCAAGAGTCGTTGAATAATGTAAAATTTACAACACGTGCCTGCTGCTGCGAAAATGTTGGAAGGTTAAGAAAATGCAATTCCCTTAATGTGATGTGAGCAGAGTCACCGTCTTGACTCCAATACCTGCGCGAACCATCAGATACAGCGCGGCTAGCGACTCGTTACCGACCTATGATTCATTGTCCGATCCCTTCCATCAACGGCCGGCTCTCGTTCCAAGGAAGCAGCATTGCAACCGCTTGACCATTCCATCGCTTTCCGGGCACCGTGTACTTCGCTAAGCGGCTACCGCCCCTCCGGCCCGCCCGCAGGGACCCCCAATCGCCCAGCGTCACGCTTGTCCACCGCCGCTGCCTCCGCCTTGTTTGTCGTTCGTGACTCGTCAGATTTCGGATTCGTTCGGAATCAAAAGTCGCGAAAAGCCTCCATTGTCGGCAGCGCGACCCGCGAGCCGCCGCCGTTCGTCGTTTGTCCGGCTGCGCGGACAGTTGCGAAACGACGCGTGTTGCTGCTTCTCTTCTTTTTTCTTTTTCTTCTTTTTTTTCGCGCCGAGATCTGATATTCGAGCCGGCCATTCGGGTGAGGGGAAACGTATTCAGACAATTTCGTAAACACTATATACGTCAGTGAGATGAACGATGTTGGTGGGACAATGAATTTGAGCCGGAGAATTAGGAGCGTTATTGAAAAACTTCGTACCGGCTCTTCCTGACTGGAGATTCTGTAGCACGTAAATACATACAAAGTAGAGATTTTGGGAAAGCTCAAAATTATGTATGAATATATCACTACGTCCAAAACCTCAAAATAATTTGTATATCATTGTTTTTTTGTTTTTGTATTTCGCCAACGTTGGGTCACATTACATGACATTGAGGCTCTAAAATATTTTCTCCGAATACATACGAGTGTTTGTGAATATCTGGAAGGAAGGAAAAGTCTTCCATAATTACAAACACGTTTTCCCCAAGTTTTTTGTGCGAACAGGTAAAAGGACAACCACATTTTTTTATTTTTATACGCCGCGAACTATGTATACTGAATCTGAGTCCCAGCAGAACTAATCAGCTACGTAGCACTCTATGACGACTGGATTGTTAGAATGTTTAGTTAAATGCATGTACCTCTTACTTTAAATTGTGAGTATACATCTCCTTCAAGCAGTCATGAAATAGATGACATGTGCGATTATTCACAACGAACTTCTGAATTCTGACACATTCTCTAGTGTTGTAGTTATGCAATTTGGTATAAGTAACTGTAAAATTCAAAATATTCGAAGTAGTAGGTACATTCTTGAAATCGAGAATGAGACTGAGACTGAGACTGGAAAAATCATTTCTGAAATAATTTTAAAAGTATTTGGGGATTCCAATAAGAAGATGGCTACGCACAGCCATATGAAGAGAAAGCTACGAAGTACGTACCATGACTAACAGTGACTAACAGTGCTGATTTAAACATTAATTTATACACTAACAGCTTATTTAAACACTGAACGAGAGGGCTTTTTCGTAGCAATACAATAAATACAAGCAACACGAAACTATTTAAAATACATTATTGAAGATCCCGACACGTCCCGAGCCAAGATATGGAACTATCCAGAACATCACCTCAGGGTTCAGAATTCTAGCGCCAACAGATTACTGACGTGTCTTGGTGGCGCGAAAAAAAACGCGTTAAACTGGCAAAGAAATGTGCCATTATAGCAGATTTTGATTCACTTTAAAACCGAGCATACTGACGGACCGGAGATTTCATTACTTTAGTAGATCTGATTGGAGCTCTGGGATAAATATAACAATAAAGCGTGGTTAATTGACATAGCAGTTGTTGACACTGGTGTCCTCACGCCAGCACATGAAACAAAGATATATAAGGAACAAGGTGGAGACAAAACCATTTACCGGCCGAGATTATCTCGGAGCCAGTACTACGGTTGTCTCCGTAGACACTCTGAGCTAGGGTTCGAGTCCCGCTGTGGCAGATTTTCGACACTAACTATATAGCTAGGTCGAATTCAGCAGTTGTCTGGAGGAGAATACTATTGACTGGCTGTTCTGATTGAGTTTTCCGTGGTTTATCCGACCAACACCAGGCGAACGCCGGAGCAGTACAGGTCACGGACAACGCGAGATTTTTCCTTCCTCTACCTATTCTCTCCTCTACGACCTACATGCACTACACTACCATACATATCGGGAGAGTAGTCGGGAGCCTACAGCTTGCTCCGGGTAGGGCGATGCCCCACTGATGGAGATACCTGGAAGAGGAAATTCCTCGCAAAACCGGCGTGAAGGTTAGCGCCACCTCTGTTGGAACAAATTCCCTACGGGTCTCCCGATACGTGTGGCAGTATAGTGCATTTAAGTGTGTGTAAGTAAGGGGTCAGGATAGGACAAGGAATGGGACGAGGAAGCGAGAGGGCGTGCGGTCCGTGGCCCGTTTGTTAGGTACTGCTCCGGCATTCGCGTGGTGTTGATCGGAGAATCCATTGCCGATCGGAACGGCCGGCCGCTAGAATTCTCCTCAAGGCAGCCGCTGAATCCGACCTCTGGCGCGGTGGAGGGGGAACGTGCGCGGACCGCGAGGGGTGGGGGTTGGCGGTGTCCGAGTGAGTGATGGATGGAGCCAGCCGCCTTTTGCGCCCGGTTGCGTCACGCAGACAATGCGCGCGCGGTGACTTGCGTTTGTTTTCGGCGACCCGCTCGCCCCTCCCCCTCTCTCTCTCACTCACTCTCCCGCTTAGGAAACGGCGCCGCGCGGCGACTTATCGCCCCCCGGGGGCGATTGTCGCCCAATCGCCCATCCGCCCGCCGCCCAAATCGCCCTTCCGTCCGCTCGCCCTCGCGCTGATGTAGGCTGACCCCCAGCGCTATGGGCGGTTCAAGCTCAAATGAGTTCTTTCAGAGCCGAACAATTTCTAGACTTCGTGCTTCGGATTAGGGTATCGACATCGACAACATCGATACGATATTCGAAACATCGACGCTCATAATTAAAACATCGATCTTAATAAAACATAGACTCAACATCTTTGATGTTTCTAAACGAAATTATAACATCGACCCAAAACATACGTTTCGAAACGTTGTTGCTCAAAATTAAAACATCAACGTTAATGAAACATCTGCTCAAAATATTCGATGTTATTAAACATCGATGTTTTTAAAACTGGATTAGAAACCATTGAAGTTCTCGCGGAGGGGGGGGTGGATTTAATTTTAAAGTGGCCTCGTTTACTAATTGTTAATTTCGATTTAATCGTATAAACAAAGACCAATTGCGATTTAATCATCAGGCCAATTAACCAACCTGGGATTTTGTGATTCGCTTCATTTAAAAATGATTGAGGATTCTTTTTTTCTTGTTAATTTTTTTTATTAAATGTTTGAAAATTGCACAGTTTTAGTAACATAGTACTCTGAGGCTTCTTAGTTGACGAAACGTTGATCTTTTCACCCTTGGTCACTTTGGACTGAAGAATATTCTATTTACGGATATCTGAAAAATATTATAGAATTCTTTATGATGAACTTTTTTTAAATATAATTTCACCTTCGATCGAATGTTTGAAATCATCGATGTTTCTATAAATCATCCATTGAAGCTTGGTGTTCGATGTTTTTACGTGGTTGATAATTTATTTTCGGGTGAAAAATATACCATCAATAAAAACTAAGTTATTTGTCCAGAAAGAAAAATTAACCCTTAAAATAATAAAAAGGAGTCGAATTGTGTAAATTGGGTGCTTGTTAATTTGTGTGTAAATTTTTCCTTCTGAACAAATATATAAACTTCTTTTGTAAATATTAAACAATTTAAATGTTTATGGAGTGTTTTTCTATGCTTCTGAAATGCTAATTTTAGCCTAGAAAGCATTTTATCAAACAAACTTTTGAGTGCTCATTGGGGCTCAACCATTCGGAATATCCCAACAGTTTATTAGGCAATATATGCTTAAAATTGTCTTAAGAGCTGATTTGCGATATTTCGACGTTTCTTCCCCGGACATCCTAAATATATCAGCAGCGTTTATATTGACAGCTTATCTTGTGAAATAATGTTGCTTTTTTGCAAGCGCAATTCCGCAATTAGGTCTGACTGATGGGTCATAAGGTCCATCCCACTCATTTATGAAACCTCAGAGCATCGGAGGTATCCAGAGCTCGGAGCGGGCTATAGAAGCACACCTGTCCGATGAACGTGATGGAGGAGCCAGCCGCCTTTTGCCGCCCAAGGTTGCGTCACGCAGACAATGCGCGCCGCGGTGACTGACGTTTTTGTTTCGGCGACCCCGCTCGCCCCTCCCCCTCTCTCTCTCTTCACTCACTCTCCCGCTTAGGAAACGGCGCCGGCGCGGCGCCGCGTTGCGACTTATCGCCCTCGGGGGATTGATCGCCCAATCGCCCATCCCGCCCGCCGCCCAAATCGCCCTTCCGTCGCTCGCCCTGCGCGCTGATGTGGGCTGACCCCCAGCGCTAAATGGGCGGTTCAAGCCTCAAATGATTTCTTTCCAGAAGCCGAACTGTTTTCGAGACTTCGTGCTTGGGATTGGTGCGTATTTACATCGACAACATCGATTACGATATTCGAAACATCGACGCTCAAAATTAAAACACGATGTTAATAAAACATTCCTACGCAAACCATCATTGATGTTCTGAGACATCGATGCCACGAACATTAAAACATCGATTTCAAAACATTGATGTGTGAACAAACGTCGATCACTCAAAATTTAAAACATGCAACGTTAATGAAACATCTGCCCCAAAATATTCGATGTTTGATTTAAAAATCGATGTTTTCAAGAATGGTATTAGAGTAACCATTGAATTCTCGCGGAAGGGCGGGGTGGATTTAATTTTAAAGTTGTCTCGTTTACTAATTATTAATTTCCATTTAACTCGTCAAAACAAAGCACCAATGCCGATTTAATCAATCAGGACTACTTAACCAACTGGGTTTTTGAATTGATTCGCTTATTTAAAATGATTGAGGCTTCCTTTTTCTTGTTAAATGTTTTTATCAAATGTTTGAAAAATTGCACAGTTTAGTAACATTAGTCACTTCTGGGGCTTTCTTAGTTGACCGAAAAGCCGAGATCTTTTCACGCCTTGGTCAGTTTGGACTGTAAGAATATTCCCAATTTACGGATATCTGAAAATCTATTACAGAATTTTTTATTGATCAACTTTATTTAAAATACAATATCGATTATCGTTGGAATGTTGAACCATCATTAATGTTTGCTATAAATCATCCGAGGTACTTCAACATTGATGCTTGGTGTCGATATGTTTTACTGTGCGTCGAATCTTTATTTTCGGAGGTGAAAAAAGTACTATCATTAAAAAAACTTAAGTAATATATGTGTCCGAAAAAGAATAAATTAACCCATTGGAAATAAAAAAACAACAACAACAACAGGCTCGCACTTGTGTAAATCAGGTGCTTGTTATTTCTGTAGTAAAGTTTTCCTTCTAACAAAACTGTCTTTTGTTAAATATTAAAACAATTTAAAGTTTATGGAGTGTTTTTTATTCTTCGCCAATGCTAATTTTTACCCTAGAAAGATTTATCAAACCAACTTTAAGTAGCTCATTGAGGTCTACAACCATATCGCGAATATACCCAGCAGTTATTAGCAAATATTATTAAAAAGTGTCTTAAGAGATGATTTGCGATATTTCGACTTTCCTCCTCGACATCCTATATATTATATATATTATAATATAATATATAATATATACTTATATATATGTGGTGTGGTGTGTGTATGTGTGTGTTGTGTGTGTATGTGTCGTGTCTGTGTGTGTAGCTCGGTGTATGCGTATGTGTATGTGTATGTGTAAATGTTTGTGTATGTGTATGTGTATGTGTGTGTAGTGTATTATGCTCGTTGTGTATGTTGTAGTGCTATGTGTATGTGTGGTGTGTGTATGTATGTCTATATATATATATATAAATATAATATATATATATATATTATATATAAGCAGTTTATATGACACGCTTATCTTGTGAAATAATGTTGCTTTTTTGCAAGCGTTAATTCCAGAATTCGGAGCTGACTCGACTCGGTACACTAAGGTCCAACCTAACTCATTTAAGAAACACCAGGAGATCGGACGGTTATCCCAGAGCTCCCGGAATGCGGCCTAATATGAAGCACACAACACAAAAAGTAAACCGTTTCCGCTACAGTCCTACGCATTTACGAATAATCACTTATCTTGGACTCAGTACAATTGAAAATGCTCAACCGAAGTGCGTGTTGTTCTATCATCCTCCACTACAATATATTTATTTTAAAATTGTACATGCAAAACCAAAAAAAAATGTTTGAAT
>BOPP01000284.1:646872-665279 GCA_017312745.1 Gryllus bimaculatus
TTTGAATTAATGAATAATTCTGCTAATTTACGGTAATCATCAATTTCAACTCATACAACATATTTAAATTAACCTAGTTACTAGTTGCTGAAAATTGCTAAGTAATATTCGACCTACTAGTTACTCAATCAACTTTAAAGGTGTTCCTACCATGAATACGGAAACGTACTTGTTCACCGATAATTTGGAAACTTGACAACTGGAAATACTTTATACGTCGCATTTTGATGTGAACATGTTTAAAACCATAACTGCAACGGATGGGAATGCAGCCCACATATATTAAGATTGTTTCAAGAGAAGACTGAGAAAGTAATGCTGTTTAAAATCCAAAGAATTCCTTTCCAAAAAGCACCAGTTTCATTCGTGATTCCCTTAACATTATTATCTAAGTAACGATTGTAACAAGATTCTTATATTTTAGCCCTGCAATCAAGACATGCACTGTCCTATATTTTACGGCTGTCCTATAAATCCACAACACATGTATCACACGTAAATTATTCTCAAGACTCAAAGGAGGGGAAGTAGAGCCGGATGTCCCGTGCTGTAGGTTTAATACATATAATCTATTATCAAGACTAAAATAAGCCCTTCAGCAAAATTCAAATCGCCTGTTTCGTCGTCCCACTGATACCTTCTTTCACTGCTAATTGGTGAAAGGAGCGTAGCGAACTCTGCGTGGTCAGGCGGAAGAGCAGGCCTGATGGCATGGGTCTCGCCACGTATAATAAGGCATCATTGAATTGAACTGAATTGAATAAGTTTAATAAGGTTTCGGGTAACTCACATTAACGAACGGTCAGATAAATCCGTAATTATACATTTTCAGATCACTATTGTGATGGACCTTCTCCATTTTCTGGAACGTTACGGTTGAGTTTTGTCACAACCGGTATGCATGGTAGGAAACCTTCCAAAGAGGAGTAATTTTAAAGGAACTAGCGGGTTATGCAAAAGCGAAAAAATAAATATATTCATCATACATACTTTTGTAATTTACTGTAAGGTAGATTGAAATGAATTTGCTAATTTGCATCGCAACAGGACATTCACTAATATTTTAATGCTTAACGATTAGCGTCATGAACTCATAATGCTCTTCGGTTATTGTCTTTGCATTTAGTAATCATTGGTTTTTGTTAAAAATAACTTATTTAGTATTTGGCACATTTTTTAAATGCAAAACAGATGCATAAATACATAACGAAACAACCGTATTCATAAGACATGTCATCATTCTGTATCAACAAAAACACCCATAAATATCTTCTGTGCACAATTTTACCATACACTTGAAGGCGCTGTTAAAACTCGGAGTCAGTACACAAATTCAAATATTAATATATTGGTTTAAGTGTGTGTGTGTTGTTGGTATTGCAAATATGTTAATAACAGACATCGTGATTGCGAATATTTCATTCAACTTGTAATACTATACGTACTGTTTTTTTGGCTAATCAGTCTGATACGGGCTTTGGCCAACCAGCGGTGGCCCAGCCTCTCGGCCATGGTTCGTGTGGTTAGCACGAAGATATCCCTGCCCCGTGTATACTGGTGTTCATAATCTTAGGGAGAGCTTTCTCATCGTCAGACAGCTATAGATACTGAGACATTTGTAAGGAAAGCACATAATTTTGCCCCGCGCCGGGAAATCGAACCCGAGGTTGCGCCGTTGAAAAGTGAGCCATCAAGCGGCTAACCAACGAGCAAATTTTGAAGAGCTAACAAAAAGGTTCTAAGTTCCGGATATAGATAATTTTTTCTCAATATTATAGTTGTAGGACACTCTATAGAAGTAACAGGTTTCACGGACAACGAACTTTTGTGCAGAGAAAGTAGAATTTCTATATTTTAAAAACTATTTCCCACCGTTAACTCAAAGCCGGCAAAATGTGACATCGAACATTTTTGTTTGCGCCGACTCATGTACTAATAAAATAAATTGAAAATACAGAAGCAAATTGCTTGGACTATGACAGGTTTTAGAATTGTTCTCAGAGCCGTCATTTGGATTTGAAGTTAATTTAAAGGACACAAACCTGCGACACGGCACAACAGATTTCACTTCCATTCGAATATGACGGATTTTTTCGGTTGTCAAGTCAAATCTTTCTTTAGCCTGAGAACTCGCGTACTCGATTACAGGAGTCCGATTCCAATTTTGTAAGACATTTAAAGCTGCAGTTTAGGAGTTAATAAAATAATAAAGTATATTCATAATCACCCCACAGGCTCAATCTTTATTCTAGAGATAGAGGTTTCCAATTTTCTGCTAACACTTTTGCTATCCGAGCAGGATGTACTCGACTCCTATTATAGTGAACTTCTAGGGATTAACATTTTTGGTTCACTATATCCGACGTCAAAACTAAATAGAATTTCTCCACAATGATTTATTTTGTTAATATAGAGATATAGCAAAATACATTAACAGCAGGAACTCGAAAAGTTTCAATATTTTTTTGTTCTTAAAAAATTATTTTCAATTGTTTACTTCGTACATTTTTCATTAGTAATTTCTCTAGGCCCTTCTGCAGAGATCGTTTTTTCTAATTCTCTTTTTTTGTTGCTATTTTAAGATGTTTTTTCTCTGGGCTATCGTTGGTACTTATTGATTTATATTATAGATGATTTTACGTGTGAAATATGCAATAATTATAGTTATTGTATATTAATATTGTGGTGTCAGGTAAAAATGGGTACCCCTATCTGAATATGCTTATGAGTGAATAGGTACAGGTTTGTGTGTATGCATAAATTCATAGGTACGAATATATATGTGGGCTTGTATGAATGTATGATTATTTTTTGTAAGTTTATTTATTTAAACATTCGTATTTATGTATTTGCATTTGTAGTATACTTGTGTGATTTTAAATACCAGCTGTATGTGCTAGCTAGTGACAAATATAATTTTTTGTTGGAAGTTTCAAATAATCGATGTTAAAAAATTAAAACACCAATGTTAATCACTCAAAATGCTCAACGCCCAAAATCCATCGATGTTTACAAACATCGATAATTTTAAAAGTCGGTTCCTTATATCCTACACTCATGTTCGTGCAGTGAATAATTTGGTCTGAGTGACCGATTAATAATTAAGATTTAACTGGAACAACAAACTAACAAATTATAAGAAGAATTAACAAAACTTACCCTGAGAGCAAGTGTCATATCAAGTAAACATGCGCTCAGTGTCATCTCAAGAAGTCAGAGTTTCCTCAGTTGAACGAAGAAGAGTGCGAGAAGGGGAAGCCCTAAGCCTACTGAACATGCGTTGACATCTATTGGTTTAAGTTAGAAACAGATCGAACCACTCGAAACCACTCGAACACATGAATTGACAGTGGAGAAAGATATTATTTCATATTTGAACTTTTACAAAAGTGTGAATATATAACTTTTTCATTCACAAACAAAACATCGAAGACGTAAAAAACATCGAGAAAAAATTGGAAGTTAAAAACTATCGATGTTTTGACAACATATTTATTTCATATGATAACTATTACAAAATCGGAATTATGCAACATTTTCACACACACACACACAAAACATCGGACAATAGTATGAATTAAAAACCATCGCCTTTACTCAATCGATGTTTAAATCATAGTATTTTTATTGGAATCGGTGATGCTATGAAGACCTCGAGTTTTATGTCGCATGCCTCGTCTTCATCTCATCTCCTCACCTCGCTACTGCCACCACCCCCGCTGCCCGCGCCGTTTCTGGGTGAAGGAAAACTGATGTTAAAAACCATGGGCTTTAATCAATCGATGTTCTAAACATCGATGTTTTTATAGAAACACCGACGTTCGGAAAACAACGTCATCGATTACTCATCCGTACATCAGGGTCATTTCAGGAAGGAAAGATAGTCTCCTCGATGAAGGTAGCAGTACAAGCAATGTTTGCTCCGTCCGTTTATACATTTAACTTTTACAAAATTGTAATTATGAAACTTTTCTATGCACAAACAAAATACCACCTTTAAAAAAAAATACGCTGTAATCAATCGATGTTTAAATACTCAATGTTTTACCTCAATGTTTCAATCCAATCGTAATCAACCGATATTTTTAATCGTAGCGTTAATTTTTTGGAGACGACGATTCGGTGTCGCCTACCCAGTCTGCATCTCCGCGCCTCGCCACAGCCTTAGCAGCTGGGAGTGCGGGGGAGGGGCGTTGCGGACAAAGCGGGCGTCGCGCTGCCTGCGCGCCGCGACCGCCTGCGCGCGCACTTGTCCAAACAGTCGCCGCGCGGCCTCCGCGTCGCCCTCGGCCCCCGTCGCCCACGCCCGACTCCCTCGGCGTCGCCGCCAACCAGCGCCAGCGCCAGCAGCGGGGCCATTACGCCAGCGCGACGCCGCGTTGGGGGCTTTTTAGGTGCGCTTTTTGCGCGAGGACGCACGCCCGGGTGTGCATTCGCGCTCGCCGGTTTGATCCTGCTCGTTTTCAGGGTCGGGTTCACGAAGCTGTTATCGAATTGGCAGTTTTGCGATCTCTGTGTGTGTGTCAGTACAACTCTATATTCGTCCGCCCCTCTGTCCATTCGTCCGTCCGTCCGTCTGCCCATTCGTCCGTCCTACTGAACATTCCTCCGTCTTACTGTCCATTCCTCCGTCTTACTGTCCATTCCTCCGTCCGTCTGGCCATTCGTCCGTCCGTCTGGCCATTCGTCCGTCCGTCTGGCCATTCGGCCGTCCGTCTGGCCATTCGGCCGTCCGATGGGCCATTCGGCCGTCCGATGGGCCATTCGGCCGTCCGATGGGCCATCGCCCGTCCGATGGGCCATTCGCCCGTCCGATGGGCCATTCGCCCGTCCGTCTGGCTATTCGTCAGTCCGACTTTCTATTCGTCCGGCCAACTGCCATTCGCCCGTCCAACTGCCATTCGCCCGTCTGTCTGGCCATTTTCGTCCGTCCGTCCGTCCGTCTGTCCATCAGTCGGTCTGAATGGTCGGGCGTCCGTTTGACCATATGCCCGTCCGTCTGGCTGGGTGCACCCGTTTGGCCATGCGTCCGTCCCCCTGTCCAGATGATCTTCCGTCTGTCCATTTGTCCGTCCATCTGTCCGTTCGTCAGTCAGTCTGTCCATTCCTCCGTTCGTCTGTCCATTCGACTGCCCGATCATCTGTCCATTCGTCAGATCATGTGTCCATTCAATCGACCCTTCTTCTCTTCATTCGTCCATCTATCCATTCGTCCGTCCGTTCGTCTGTCCATTCGACCATTCTTTGGCCAGCCATTCATTCATCCCGTCAAATCTTTCTTCCTATTGCTCAGCAAATCATCCGTCTGTCCTACAAATCATCCGACTGTCCGACGAACGATTCGTCTTTTGTTGCTGAGATTCGTTAATCTATGATCCGCCCGTTCAAAACCCATGGCAACTAAACAATTTTGCGACCTTTAAATATTTCAGTTAATTACCCATTTAGAGAAGAGAGTACGTAAAACGTATTTTTTACAGGTAATGATACTAAGATGGTAATTCGATTTCAACAGCATTCAGCAAAACATCATTAATATTTTGTATAGCAGTATTTTATTAATTTTTACTTTTATTCTACATTCTCTTCTAGTTTCCTTTAAATAAATTATTCCGTCACTTTTCATTTCTAGTATTCTTCTTTACTGATTACACAATATGTTTATTTTTCTAAACATATCCTTCGTGTTTTTCGCCCTAGAAGTGATAAAATTCAATCGATCTTACCACCTACTTTTTGTTTCAAAACAAAAATTACTGCGGAAGAATTTTAAACAGAAACGAGCCCGAGAATGTTTGTAGCCTGTGCAGGATCCGTAGGACCCATTTCACTCACCGTCTGAAGAAAGGCCTTCTTCACAAGTTCCCTTTCGGAGACAAA
Source organism: Gryllus bimaculatus (assembly GCA_017312745.1). Classification (NCBI taxonomy): domain Eukaryota; kingdom Metazoa; phylum Arthropoda; class Insecta; order Orthoptera; family Gryllidae; genus Gryllus; species Gryllus bimaculatus. The sequence continues at coordinate 652,753 of BOPP01000284.1, forward strand.
AGAACGGCGCCGGCCGCACAAAGAGAGCGGCGAGTGTGGCTAACTTACCCATTAGACGCTCTCCGCCCCCCTTCCTTGTCTCTGTCCCCTTCCTACAGCCCCCGTCCCTTGCAGCTCCACACTCTGCAAAGCGCCGCGCGAGATGTCGTCGCTTCTTTGAAGCGAGTTCAGAAAGTAAAAAAGAAGAAAAGGGGAAAGTGGATTAGTGAAGGGAGAAGTTGTGGTCATCTACGGGGGTGTATCATGCCGTAACGTATCGGAATGCCAGTACTACTTTTTGAGGGAAACACAATGTTCGTTTACATTAAATTTTTGAAAACTAGTTGTCTGAGCCATGTGTGCATAACGTACCCCTCCGCCGTATTTCCTTGAGAGTTTGTCAAGATTTTATCGTTGGTTATCGTGCAACCTCAAGAACACGTTACGAGCATATGGATCAGTATATAACAGTACATATTCGAAGAACCCGAAAGAGAAAAGTGCTTCTGGTCAGTGGACGAGAGTGCAATGTTACGACTTTGTGGAGGTATGACTCGTGAGGCAAGATCACGGAAATAGTGTCATTGCTATGCTTTCGATATTACTATACTACGATAGTTTCAATTTTTTGATGAAATGATCTAAGGTGCATGCACCTTAGCGTATATTTCTTTTCATCCTCTGCCCATGCGCATCTCTGTGTATGCGCCGAGACTCAAAAGTAGTATACATTAAGATGTTTCCCTCTGCGCAAAATGTTTATTTCGACGATCCTGGTTTCGGAATCGATACTGTGTAGTGGATAGTATCTTGGTATTTCAGTTTCAAGAAACTGAATTACTGTCATATCGTTCAGAATTTTTACGTTTTATGAGAGCTCTGTCTTCCCTTTCTGGCACTCTACTCCATGTGGGTGCTATGTAGTATTTCTGTGGACACCAAACACGAGCACTACTATAGGAAAACCTTCAGGTTTCGTAGCATACATTTGGTCCTACATTTTTACGATCTGCTCACACCTGCCATCTTACCTAAAATTTTAAAGTTTTAATGTTTTATTGGAGAACTTTTCTATTAAATTTACACTGATGCACGATAAAGAATCCTAATTGTACAGCGTATGACCATAAAAAATCAATCTTTGGCAAATAGGAACTTGAGTTCATTGCAGAAACAATGGCAAATACGATGGAATGTGTGTTAAGACGTCTGTCAGTCAAATGGTCCACAGGTAAATTTCCATTGCAAAAATGTCCTCTCACGGAAAAGTCCATTGGTCCAAAAAGTCCAAAACTTCATTATAGGTCCAAAACTGTTTCGTCCAAAGTCTGTAGGAACGTGTGTTGATTATCGTAGAACAGCCCTGATCTTTTGGAATAAAAAAGCGGGAATAATTTTTTTCTATAGCCTCAAATAAGCCTTACATTTTGGGTAGGGTTTAAGAATTTTTCTAAGTTTTTTTTGATTTCGATGTTTTTACGCCCATAAGAATCAATGTTAATTGTTTCTCTTCGTACAACCCTGATTTTCGGAATATAAATACAATATAATTTTTTCCCTAGATCCTCAAATTAGCCTTTATTTTGGTTGTGGTTTCATATTTTTGAATTGATTTTGAGATAGATATTCTAGATGGGTGCTGCTAGCTCGTCTAACAACGCCCACGTGTTTGGGAAATCCAAAAGAGTCTAACATTCGGGAATAGAGCATTTAATTAGAACCACATATCCCTAAAATTTTAGATACATTATGGTTGATATGTTCGACTGATACCCAGTTTCGTGTTTGGCACTGGTTGTCTGATCACGAGGTGAGGCCTATGGGGGGCGGGCGGCCAGGGTGGGGCGCGGTGGAGCGAGGTGGGGAGAAAGAATTCCCCGCGCAGGGTGTTTGACCGGTCCCGGCCCTAATCTGCGGAATGCGATGTGTATCGGCAGCCCGGCGGACGGACGGACGGGTGGACGGGCGGACGGGCGGACGGGCCGAGTGTAATCCGCAGTGGCCGGCGGACGGTGGCGGCGCCCCGCTGAGCCACGCGACGCGCACGCTGCCGACCGCGCGCCACACCTCGCCACACGCCGCCACTCCCCTCCACCCGGCCCGGCTGTCGTAGAGCCCACAGGTTGCGTTTCGGAGTATCTCGCACAGACGCAACAACGTAGGTACAAGTAAGTTTTTATACGGGACATTATACAGGATTATTACCTAATCTGTGCAGTTTGTATAATTGTTGTCAATCCAACTGGACGTTGTTAACAAGACGCTATTTAAATGATTTGCCTGGCGTTTCTAATCATGTGTTGGTGAAATAAATTTGAAGTTATTGCAAAGAAATTAAAAGGAATAGAATGACATCAGAAACGATACAATGGATTGGGATAAAATAATCAATGTCATGCCATACACCATGTAGTGGACATTAATTAAAATGGAGAACTGAAACTTCAAACAAATTATTGAAGAAGATTAGTAAAATTGTTAGGCCTGATAAAGGAAATAAATCAATGAAGCTATAAACAAGAAATCGAGAGAAACAAGAAGTAAGGAAACTCTAAGGGAAGAGACAAATGAAATATAAGTATTGAAGATGAGTAGAATAAGGGAGTTATCTGCTTATAATGTGCTTTTCAGCATTGGAAATCTATATTATAATTACTTTGATACCAATACCTTCTAATGCAAAGTTTGTTTTCAGTATTGAAAACAATGTTAGTTTATAATTAAAATCTGTCAACTTCACACTCACTTATGAACAATTTTATCAACATTAATTAACACTACACAAAATGTTGTAGAACATAATATTTACAATACGTAACAGTTAACACAATCGTGTAGTTCACCTTCCGGTAATATTGAGAAAGTATTGTTTTATAAAAAAATCCACTTTTTGCAATTCCTATTTTTTTTCGTTGGTAGAAAAATATGAGAGTAAGGATGTCAAAGAAGAGTAAATCTTGGTTCCATACGCAAATTTCTATTACACAATTTGGAGCCAACAGATGGACAGACGAACGGGCAGACAGAAAGACAGAGAGCCTGACGGACAGAGGACAGAGGGGCCGACGGACAGAGGGACGGACCGGCAGAGAGATTGACCGGCAGAGAGACTGACGGCAGAGAGACTGACCGGCAAGAGAGCTGACCGGCAGAGAGACTGACCGGCAGAGAGACTGACCGGCAGAGAGACTGACCGCGAGAGACTGACCGGCAGAGAGACTGACCGCAGAGAGACTGACCGCAAGAGAGACTGACCGGCTATGAGAGACTGACCGGCAGAGAGACTGACCGGCAGAGAGACTGACGACAGAGAGACTGACCGACAGAGAGACTGACGACAGAGAGACTGACCGCAGAGAGACTGACGGCAGAGAGACTGACCGACAGAGAGACTGACCGGCAGAGAGAACTGACCGGCAGAGAGACTGACCGGCAGAGAGACTGACCGAGAGAGACTGACGCAGAGAGACTGACCGGCAGAGAGACTGACCGGCAGAGAGACTGACACGGCAGAGCAGACTGACCGCAAGAGAGACTGACCGGCAGAGGGACTGATGGACAGATAAACAGACTGGTTGACAGAGAGGCGGGCAGTCGGAGACGGAGACAGATGGATATTTCGAAAAAAACAACACATTTTTTTAATATCGACTGACCCCAAAACGTGGATTTCAGTTATAATCTCGGCATCGATTTTCCACAGCTTTTCTCTTACACTCCGTACATAAAGAAAGAAATGAGAAATTAAAAAGTGAGAGAGTAAAACAAAAGAACGGCTAAAGAGAAAGGAAGAGCGAAAGAAGTCTGTATTTACTAGCCTGTCCGGGTGACGCCGCGTCCATGGCGAAGGTGCCGATGTTTCGGTCGCCATTCTGCGACCTTCCTCAGGGCGTAAAGTCCAAGGGCCACCTTCGCCACGGACGCGGCGTCACCCGGACAGCCTAGTAAATACTGACTCCGGCCGCGGAAGCCTACGCTCTCCCTCGAAAGAAGTCTGTCTGGGAAGGAACTCGCACGGACCGGAGGCGAGTTCCAAGAGGCGAGGCTCCAGGATGTAAACGTAAAACCCGTGGAAGCGTCGCCCCAACCCCCAACCCCCAGTCGCCACATGGGCCTCGGCGTCCGCCGCGCCGCCTGCGCTTTTTTCACGCCGCCCGCGCCGCCCCCGCCCTCGGCGCCGCGTCTGTAGGGCGTCTGCCATGGGCGGCCACGTGTGCCGGGGTCCATCCAACGGCCCCCGCAGAGAGGCTGCGCGCGGCTGGGGACAGGCAGCGGGCGACACGAGACACAGCAACGCGGGGGAGACACAACTGCGCATACTCTATCGCATTGATTGAATTGAATTGAATCGAATTGAACTGAATCGAATCGAATTGAATCCAATCGAATTGAATCCAATCGAATTGAATCCAATCGAATTGAATCCAATCGAATTGAATCCAATCGAATTGAATCCAATCGAATTGAATTGAAGCCTTATTTTCTGTGGCGAGACTCAGTCCATCAGGCCCGCTCTTCCGTCTGACCACGCAAATTTCGGAACGCTCCGTGCAATAACTAGCAGAGAAAGGAGGTATTTCTTGGGCTACGAAACATGCGATTTGAATTTAGCTCAGAGTCTTCATTTGGGTTTGAGGATCTTTTACATGTAGTAAATATACTAACATGGGATAGCTGGCTTTACTTCCTCGCCCAACGAAGGCGTACAAAGGATTTTTTCGCCTTTAAAAATCCACGGCTACGATTGGGTGTGAACCAGCGAACCCCAAGCTAAATACGCTAAACGTTACACCATCGCCGCCGCCCAACCGTATTGTTGGTACCTGTGCAGCTTTTCTTGAATGATGGCTTGGAGAAAAGCCGGGAGAGTGGGGGTATTTAGTTACAATATCAGCCACAAGAGTTTTTGAAGCAATGGAAATTACTGGACAGAGAGAGATGGCTCATCAATTGATGTCACTGCAGTGCCTCTGAACGGGAGACACTAGGTTCGAGTCCCGACGGTGGCAAGATTTTCCACTCTAGTTTGTCAACTGGTGGGAATTCAGTCGCTTTCTGGAGGATAATTCTAATGGTCGGATGCTCTGATCGGTAGTTTTCCGTGGTTTCTACGATCAATATCAGGCGAATGCCGAAGCACTACACTAACAAACGGGTCACGGACCGCGCGCGATCTCACCTTCCTCTTATTTGTCCTATTCTCTCATCTTACTTACACACACAATAACCAGCACTATAGTACCACACATGCCTGAAAACCGGTCGGGAGCTTACAGCTTGTCCTGGGCAGGGCGGTGCTCATCAGGTGGGAGATACCTGGTGGTAGGAAACCATGCTAACTGTCGGTAGTTCGGGCGCGGGGAACGATCACCGCCATCTCTCGAGGAAAAAAATGGACTAAACTTACAGGACTTATAACCTTAGCGGTTGATGCGCCGGAATCACTAATTATCAATCAATCAGTCTAATACTGGAAGATGAAGGTCCACCCTACTGATGGCAGAGTCGCGACGGTGATATAAAACATTTGATTCATTGAATCGAATTGAATGGAATCGAATTGAATGGAATTAAATCGAATTGAATCGAATCGAATTGGGTACATTAGATCCTTTTCATTTCTAGTAAAAATGCTTTTCCAACTGTCTTGCTATTTTGTGTTCGCCTAACTTTCTGAGAAGTTTGAGGTATCTCCTTTGATGAACCTATACTGCCTCAGCCATTAGAGTAATTTTTATTATTCAAAAACCCACCAGAAACACTTCTCGCCTGCTAAAACAAAATCGCTTTTTTCGCTCCAAACGAAATGTGTTAGGAATGTTGTCATCGGTGCTTGCTGCGAGCAATTATCTTCAACTGTTTATTGTACCAGGGAGGAGGAAGGTAGAGCATCGGTGAAGAAAAGTTGTGTGGGTAATAGCGATTCGGTAATGTTATATTGCACCTTCTACCGCATTGACTTTTTATCCATTGCTCCAAAAATGCAAACGATATAACTCAAAACCCGGGCAACTGTATACATGTGAGTATGTATTTGTTAAACATTCCCGGTAAACTTCCAGTAACCTTTTGTCATTCAATTCCTAAAGCCTAATCCGTTATGAGAATAAATTAAAACGTATTTATTAGAAAATTTCAAAAATTAAATAAAAAACAGAATAATACTTCTGGTAGATTTCCTTACCGCATTCAAGGCAGTTTCGAAAATCTGAAGAAGTGTACACATACTTTTTTCTTTAACGAATGGAGATGGAGATAATTCTTATAGAACCTCGTGTAAACAGTAACTTGTTTTGATGGATAGAGGTATAAGATTGTTTTGGAATTGGAATATACCCTTTGAAGGAGAAATACGCAGCTAGATTTGTGAAGAAAACATCAAACATTATTCTTTGCATAATCGTAGTTTATGAGGTTATAATAAACTAGCGTGCATTATGCCCAACACTGATGATTTATGATAAGAGTGATAAAAGCGATATTTTATTTTGCGTTTAGGGAAGGTTGCGACAAGAGGCCTGTAAGCCGAGTGAATCAATCCCTAAGCAAAATAAAATCATGTTTACCACGTGTGTCGTACACTATTATTTCACTGATCTTTACTGACTTTCCTCTTGTACTTTAGTTCATATATACAAACCACTTAATTTAATACTATGTTACATTAAGGTCTGTCGTTGCTAATCGGACGAAAGTGTTTTGTTTTCTTTGTTGCTTTCACAGTTTTATCTGAATATCTGATCATCAACTCACTTTTAGCACTAGAGATAAAATTTGAACCTTTTTTTTTGTTATTTAAGGTCACATCAACTACTAGGTCATTAGCTACCACTATTGCTTGTAACGATATGGTAACTATGAGGATGACACTTTATGACGATGACATGGGTACAACCATGCTTGAGGCGGGACTCAAACCCGCGATCCTTTGGTCCAAGATCGCTACGACACTACTGCCTTAACGATCTCGGCCATCCGGACCGGCAAAAAGGGAACTTTGCATGCCATAAAAGAAACGAGTTTCGGTTTATACTAGTGGCTGACTAACAAATTATTCTCTCTCCGTGAAAAACCCATGGAAATCAACTCAACTATTTCCGAAATTACCCGGATAAACATACAAAAAAAGTAAAAAAAATAACTAAATGAAATTTAATGTCACATAAATAAGCACGATAAGATAATAATGGCAATTACTTTGAAACAACAGATCCGGCAATTTTAGGGATATAAAACTTAAGCTATATTTCTATTCCTTTCTCTCCACCTTTTGCAGCATCGTTTTTCCGCAGTATTGTATTTAACATAATAAACCTAATTTTCTACGTTTTAATCCAGTCAAAGATTACCCTTACACACTATATAAATGGGGCAAAGGTTGTTAAACGAGCAACCGGAACTCAGAGAAAGCAGAGAATTATGGACCAGTGAAACGCGGTCGGAAGCCCTCAAGTGAGCTCGTAAAAAGCCACAGCCTCTCACAGACGGCGCCACAACTCTTGAGGCAAGTGATGAGATAAGAAGAGCACGAAAAAGTCGTAGTAGACCTTCTCAATGAATGCTGATAGTTCTATGAATGGGAAGAGAGAAATCGTTGCGTTGAGAGCTGTGAATGAATCAGAAAAGACGAATGAATTAGGTGACAAATTAATACTGGAATTAACCAACTGATTAAAATGACTCATTGAAATAAAGGTTATGGTGTGAGATAACATATTATGATAAGGAAATGGGATGCTCAGAAGTACTCAAAAGTACGCTGCTTACGTTTTAATGGTAGTTGAAAGATCAACGATTAGAGAGGGGCAGTTTTTTGTCGTCTTGCAATCCTGAGGGATAGGAATGTGTATTTATTCCAAGTAGTCCACGTAGGATTTGTGGCTATTTAAGTAATTTGATTTTTATATGTAGAAATATTCGGGGATCTATGTAGAAATCCGGGTTCAAAAGTACGTTGATGTATCCTATTAGTACGTCGGTATAGTGAGTCTTATTAGTTCTGTCTATTGTTGTTAGGACTTGTACTAAATTCATTGTTTAAGAAATATTTAAATATTTAGTAACTAACATAAAAAACAAATGAAACTCATTCCAATTCATTAGTAGTACTTGGATGGTGACATCTTCAGTACATAAATAAGAAAACTTATAGTTACAAATATGGTAAAAATAAATGAGCATTTAAATTAAATCGACAATAACATGAAAAAGCGTTTAATTACGAGTATTTACTATTGTTTTGGATGAACGAGGAAATAAAAACTGGAATAAAGTGTATTACAATGATGGATATATAATATTTAACATAAATAACTTGAATAACTGACATCGAATTTAGAATTATGAAATGTAAAAATCTGCTTATGTGTCCTTTTAGAGATGACGCTAGCTTCCATCTTTTGACCAGGAGACGTGCTCTCCCCGTTTCGTTCTAAAGAACGGTCAATTGCATATAGTCGACGCTAGTAAGTAATTTAAACACCTAAGTAACATCGTCATACGTACTACACCTCTTGCTCAAAACACAATTAAAAAAATTTGCAGATAATACAATAGGTAATTTTAATATTTAGTAGATTTAATAGATAAATTCATGTATCTTTCAGTTCGTAGTGATCGCTAATACATTGAAAAGTTATTAACTATTTCATTATTTAACTTAAAAAAACAATTACAAATAGTGTGCAACAAAAAGACAAGAAAAGCAATTTTTTCTGAGCTACGGAATCCCTACTCTCGTTCTTCTATTAAATTGAATTACACTTAATAAGAAAAGAAAGAGTGCTTTTGTCAACATTTAATAAAATATTCGCGTTCGACAAATAAAAACTATTTGCATCGGCAAATGAGCTGCAGAATTTGCTTTTTACTTCATATTGTGCCCCACGAGAATCTGGGACAAGCATAAATCTGTTGTCTAGCCTCCCGATAGACCGATTATTAGGTGTTGCAAGGCACATAACCGGCATGTAAATTAGTCCCTTAAGTGTAGAGCATGATGTTAATCGCGCGGTGTGGCGGTGTTCCTGCGAGCTCGATGGAGTGATCCCTTGCCGACCTAGCGTCGGCTAGCAGGGTTTTCCCCAACCAGGAATCTCCCACCAGCAGGGCACCACCCCAGCCGGGACCAGTTGTAAGCTCATGACTGGTCTCCCGGCAATGTTTGGTAATGTAATGCATGTAATTATGTGCATGCTAGTGTAATTGATAGGGCAAGGAAGGGGAGGGCAAGATGGCGACCGGTGCGTGGCCTGTTTATTAGGGAAGTGCTCCTGCATTCGTGTGGTGTTTCAGATTCAGAGCAGCCGGCCACTAGAATACTCCACCAGACAGCGGCTAAATTCGAGGTAGACGTGTTAGTGTTGGCTGATCTTCCAAAAGTGTTTGATAATATAATGCATGTAATTGTGTGTATGTAAGGGGGGTGAGGATAGGACAAGGAATGGGAAGGAAAGATCGCGCGCGGTCCGTGGCCCGTTTGTTAGGGAAATGCTCCGGCATTCGCATGGGGTTAACAAGAGAAACCAGGGAAAACTATCCCCAAACAGCGCAGTCGGTCGTTAGAGTTCTCCTCCAGACAGCGGCTAAATTAGACGACATCTAGTTAGCGTCGAAAATCCTGCCACCGTCGCGGTTCGAACCCTGGAACCTTCCTGTGTGAGACGCTGCCGCGGCAATGCTGTCTCTGAGCTAATCTCAGCCGGTACGTAAACACCGATGCACATCGCAGCGTCCGGTGCATCGCGTCAACATCGCCCCACGTGTCCAAACTCCGTCCACGTGCAAGAGATAGCCCGCGCCTTCATTCCCTGCGGCCGCGATACACGGAAGTGCAGCACGGCCAAACAGAAGACAAACGACCGGCGCGAAAAACGTTGCACAAACACTCTCTCATAGGACGCGTTCATGTAGTGCGCCTCGTCGGGGTGAGTCATCAGGTGAAGTGATGTTTACGAAGGTGGTTTCGTCGACACACAACAGCACCCTTGAGGACGTTGCGATATTATCTTCTCTACGGGAAGAATCGATAGTTTTGTATTCGATATGAAAAATAACAATATCGACAACACAACTCATTGTCGCTATGGTGATATTTACGGGGGTGATTTTTTTCTTTACTTTGGCTTCTTACGACTTATCTAGAGTAGTGGCTCAAGTTTGAATGGGCTATTTCTTGTATGGCTTTAATACGCAAGTGTAGGACATGTTTTTATCACAGGATACCACTGTTCTTTCTCCGTAATATATGTTGAGATCCGGCGCTGACCTGCGTGGATTTTCCCTATCGAGGTATCTCTCACCAGCGGGGCAGCATTCCTGCCGGGAGAAGCTCTACTATCCTGACTGGTCTCCTGATATGTTTGGTAGTGTAGTGCATCCACATGTGTGTGCAAGAAAGGGACGACAATAGGTCAAGGAAAGATCACGCGTTGTCGGTGGTTTGTTAGAGATTGCTGCTCCGGCATTCACCTAGTGTTGATCGGAGAAACCACGGACAACTACCGATCAGAGCAGCCGACCGCTAGAATTCTCCTCCAGACAGCGACTGAATTCGGCCTAGCTATGTAGCTAGTATCGACAATTCTGCCACCATTGGGACTCGAACCTGAGGTCCTCCCGGTCAGAGGCATTGCGATGACATAGCACCTCAGCCAATGAGAGAAACTAGGGAAAACTACAGAGCAGCGGGCCGTTAGAATTCTTTTCCACGCAGTGGCTGAATTTAACCTAGCTCTCTAGCTGGTAGTAGGATCTGGATCTCGCAGGCGAGAGGCTCCTAATGCAGTGAGTAGCTCATGTCCCGTGCCACCTTAGTCGATCAGCCGCTGAAATAGAGAAGAAAGCTTCCGGTTCTTGCGGTGGTGCCGCATCCTCCGACGAGGATGCATAGTGTTATCCGCCCACGCTTTCTAGTGCCCTCATTTCAATAGATGCGAGAGGGTTCGTTCTTTTGACGACAGAACTATTATGCCAAATCTGCAGCTCGCTTTCGCTTACAAAGTAGTTTCCGTCATATGAAAGCGATAATTTGTGATAATTTCTGGTTAAGCAGTGTGAAGTTGGAGGGAGATACCTGGTTGGGAAGAACCCGCAGGCCGACTGTTCGGCTTCGAACCTCCCCAAAGATTGCCTCCGCCTCCCACTACAAAACATACACCACACTTACGGAACTAATGGCATTAGTCTTTTAAGCGCCCGAAAACATAATTAAAATAACACTTCTGGTAATTACATTTGTCAACAACCGTCATCACTAACATTTATTATTTTGTTAGTACTTGGCGCGTCGACCCGTGTATGGGCCATAGATTACCAGCGACGTCCCGGCCTCGCGGCCATGGGTTAAGGGGGTACGTGTGGTTAGCACGCCGTATTCTGGTCTTCTCAATCTGAGAAGTGAATTTTCTCATCGCTACACAACGACATATACTAGGACATTGCAAGAAAACTGACCGGGAATCGAACCCGGGGTCGCGTCATGGAAACCGAGAACGCCACCAATGAGCTAAGCCGCCAGGCACATTTATTTTCAATTCAACAAACTTTCGTAAAGAAGTGTGGTGGGAGGTATACCGAGGCTGAAGACAACGTGCGCGTACGATAGCAGTGTGTTTGGGCCGACGGCCGGGTGTGGGGCGAGGCGAGGCGACGCGCGCCTGCCGGCGAGCGGGTGCAACGGTCCCGCCCAGATGCGCGCAGCGATCGTCGCGTTTTTCACCGACCCCCACCCTCCGGCCCGGTCCTCCAACGCCACCGTATAAGCTGCACGAGCACAGTGGTTCTCAATGAAAGGAAAGCGACAGGAAAATAAGCGACGTATTTAAAACACGTCGGGTTTTCGTTTAGAAAAACATTTGAGCTTTTTCTTGAACACATTTCATGAGTTTTGTGTATATGATAGTTGAGATTATTATAACTCGCTTTTATGAACTCGTTTGTAGTGAAAACTAAAGATTTTTATTATGTAGTAGAAGTGGTAGAATGAACGTCGTCTGTTTATTATGTGATTTTTACATCTACTACATTTCATGCATTTGTTTTCAAACCTGTACATGCCTTCCCTTTGAGGTGAAATAAAGTCGGCTGTCCCATGTTGTAGTTTCACTGCATCTACAAAATCTTCAGCCTAAAAGAATCTCCGAAATTCAAATCGCCTATTTCGGTACCCTAGTGATACCTTCTTTCTCTGCTAGATGACGAAAGTAGCGTAGCCAAAATTGAGACACCAGGCAGAACCGATGACTTGAGCCTTACCAAGTAAAATAAGGCATCATTGCAGTAAATTAAAAATCATCCAATGTTCCCTGGATTTTCTCGCGTTCTGGGACACTGTTGCAGGCGCTCCGCGGGGGAGTAGAGCGAGGCGGGGAGTAAAAAAACGCACGCCAGGACGCGCCTGTGTCCGCGTACTGCGTCCGGCGATGGAGGAGGCCATGGTGGTGACGGTGGCGGCGGCGGTGACAGTGTGAGTGGCGGAGAAGGCGGCGGCGGTGATGGTGACGGTGTCGGCGTGGTGGCGGAGGGGACAGCGGCGGCGGCAGCCGTGG